>JAJOOS010012641.1:0-31498 GCA_029582725.1 Solanum chiquidenum
AAAAAAAAGGGGAAGAAGATGATCGGAGAAAGAAAGGAAAGGAGAAGTATGGATATGGTGACGGCAGATCTGATTAAAAAACAAGGTGGCGTGGAGAAGAAGAATGATTGCAGCTCAAGATAGAAGGGTTTAATGGTGGGACACCGGTGATTGCGGTGGTGAGAAGGTGGTTGCAATGGTGGTTGAGTCAAAGAAGAAGAAGAGATGCTTATTTTATTTTATTTTTAAAGATAAATCTTTTAACGTTAAAATATTGATGAAAAAATAATTCACGCACCCCATTTGTGTGACTCACAAACGATTTGCCATGTAGGCAAAAAATGCTTAGACGATTCAAATCTGGGGTGGTAGATGTGTTTAATAGGTACTAGGTGTAGTTGAGGTGTCTAAATGAATAATGAAGACAACTTTGAGGGGCCGCTGATGACTTTGGCCTAATTTTAATGTGTCCAAATATATTCAGATATTCAAATTTATGTGTAATTTATTCTAATTACATTGTATCTAAGTGGATTTGCATGTATCTGAAATACATAAACAAATCTCGCTCATCTCCTTTCTATCTCGCTCGCTTATTTGTTATCCTAGATACATGCGACTCACACTATTTATTAGCATCATGATCTCATAGAATAGAATAATTACTGTTTGGTCAATTTCCTATAGAATATCATTTAAAATAGTTATCCGCACTAAGTTAGGATTAACCAAAAAAGATTATTATAAATTATAAAAAGAACACAAACTTAATTTCTCCAATAGTTGTTTGTTATGAAACTTTATTACATTGTTCTATATTATTTTAAAAAAAATTAAGTTACACCATTAAGTGGCGCAATACTCCATTCAATTAAAAATTAAGTTATTCGCCTTCCTTCCATCTCGCTCCTCACTCTCATATGTATCTGACATCCCAGATACATGCAATCATACTAAATACATACAAAATGCTAAAATAATGTAGTTACTTGGAATTGAACTCAAGTAATTTTTATGACTTTGAACAATTCTACCACTTGATCACACATGCTCTTTGATAAAATACTTTTATCGTTTTAATTTATACTCTTCAACTACAAAATTGCATTTCAAAAATTGACCATATCGGGATATCCATAGAATTTTGTAAGATAACTAGTAAAAAAACGAGGGACTGCAATGGTGTTTCTTTAAATAATATTTAAAATTTATTTGTATTTTTGCTCAAAAAAACCGAGGACATAATCAGTTTTCTATTATACAAATTGTATAAATCTAGAATTTGTATAGTTCGGTTTTTGATTGTATAAATTCAAAATTAGTATATGCTTACCCTAGCTATATGTATACGATTTATTAAAAAAATCATAATAAATTACCATGTTTGTATATTGGCAAGTGAAATATACAAACAAAGTTCTGAAAAAGTCTTACATGTATAAATATAAAATTTGTATATACTGTTTGTATATTCACAATTCAAATATACAAACGGGCAAGCGAAATACACAAACCGCAGCCTCCATTTGTATATACTTATCTTGTTTGTATATTTGCAAGCGAAATATACAAATTGCAGCCTCCATAGCAAATGAAACTACAATTATGAAATGCAATTATCAAAACTATAGCTATAGAACCTTATTATAATATCTATTATCTTTGTTATTTCTAAAATTTTCTCCTCTTAATATGTCAATTGCTCCTAACTTGGAGTTGAGAAAAAGTGGATCAACATAAACCAGACCAACTAACCAATTGTTGACAGTTTCTGATAGGTTACTTGGGCTTATCTAGGTAAGCCCAAATTGAACCAACCATTGAAATGGATTAATGTGGTTTTACCCAAATTTATTCAGAAAGTCATGATTTATATCCAGCCCAAACTTGGAATTAAGGATTTGATAGTTACACTGTCACGACCCAAATTCACAAGTCGTGATGGCACCTACGTTCCCAACCTATAGGTAAGCCAACCCAACATATTATTACCAATCTTAACTAACTAATAAGGTAGAAAAGTAAACAACGAGTAAAAATCTCCAACACTAAGTTCTTAATAAATACGACATGCGGAAAACTAGAAAAAAAACCACCCAAGAATTGGTGTCATAAGTACAAGAGCCTCTAAATATGATGCAAGTCTGAAACTAAATGACAAATTTAAACATAAGGGATATTCTGTCTGAATACTAAAATAACAGAATAAATAAAGGTAGAGGGAGGTGTGGGTTACGGAACAGCCAAGCAGCTCACCACAATTCCAAAATACTCCAAGCTCGGACTCAAAGAGCTCCATGAGATGTGCTCGTACTCGGAATCAAATTTGCACCACAAAAGAGTGCAACAAGTATAGTATGAGTACAAAACCACGTGTACCCAGTATATCTCATAGACCGACAACGAAGAAGTAATGACAGAAGTTTAAATAATAAAAATAAGTCTTTTACTTATACAAGTCTATAGTACGCTTACCAGTCGAGTTCATCAAAATAAGGATAATCAAACTTCACATAATGTACAACCACCAATAAAGCACGTAATCAACAATAATAAATGATGTAATGAGATGCAGTGCAATATGACACCATGAAATGATATACCTCAGAATGCCAAGTTCTCTCTCAACCGTATATACATGATACTCCTCGCAAATACATTGAGAGTTCATGACCTATGGGGGACTCGTGAGGTCCATATATCGACATGGACGATCTCCACGTATTTGTGCGGACAATCTCAACGCACTAACATAAAATCAAATAATTTCCGCACGGACAATCTCCACGTGCCCAAAATATAATCTTAATATCTCACCATCCCCAGCACGGACGATCTCCACGTCAATGCATGTGCACAATATAATCTCAAATAAAGGGGATGATGATGCATCTCAATCAATCAAATATCAGCATAATGCATAATCACCTCAACCATGACAAGTATACGGGTTCAAATAAGAACACAATCACACCAAATAATCAATCAATAATATATCAGCTAATGCCTATATGCTTGGCATTCTCGGATTAAAATCCGCATTCTATAGTAATAAACTTTCCCTTTATAACACTGGTACTCGTACCAATGCCCGTCACATCATTGGTACGAGACCCCTATCTTTCGCCCTTACCCATTGTCTATTCCATTTTTTAATCTTTAAATTAGAAAAACGTCCTCCAACGAAGTCTAAAAGTCTTAACATATCTTGAATGCCGAACACGTGCCACGAACCCTCAAGATTTGTCCTTCCCTTTCCGCAAAGCTTCAGAACGTTCCCAATCTACCAATTATATAATATTTGTAAGCACGCGAGTTCACACCCATATTATTATGTATCTATCCTAGACCCACAAACTCACTCATATCTCTTAACCAACTCCTAATTTTGATATAATTTCTATATCAAAATCATAAGCCTAAGATTAAATCTTAATTCCACTAAATAACATACTCTAACAATGTTCATAATATAACTAATGGTGACAAGAATAGCAACAGAAACTAACGAAAGTTTAACAAAAACTCCAAGCCTTCACAACTACTATATTTCAAATCTTTTTTAAATGTATCATCACTTAAAATCATGAGTCAATCATTACGGCATAACAATTACTCCCTCCTAATTTACAACTAAAAAAAAACCATCATACAGTAGTGTCAAATTTCCAAAATTTGCTTTCTTTAACCTTAACTATATTATTTATTTTCCAGCCTAAATCTTATCAATTCAAATCCGTATCCATTAATGATAAATCCCAGCCAAAATCTTTCTAGCACTGATTCGTTGGCAACAATAACTTCTGCATATTTCTAACCCGTAAACCAAACAAAATTCCTAACTAGTCAACACATACACACACGATCATGTTATTTTTTCTAAATAAAAACCACATGTTCAAATGCTAATTTTATCTCATAATCTTAGAATCACGAGATAAAATCACATGTCAAAATTTTTACTAAATTTTTTACTTATTCTGCACCTTGAATTGTAATTTTGAAACTGAATTAAATCATAACTCACAAATATAATTGCATCACAATACTCTCACGCCAAATAGTCTTGAATTGCAACAATGGTCCGTTGAATTAAGTTCAAGAATAGTCCCACGTCTTAGGGTATGGTTGATACGGAGAAAAATACTTTTCTTCTTATCGAGCACACTCTTAATTGAACGCATAATAAACACAAAACAAACCAACCCATCTCCAAAATTGCAAGTTGTGTGACACTCTTAATTATATGTTTATCAATCAATGTATCATGAATTGATATTGACATAAAAATTATCTTTGGAAAAAAAACAAGAAAAATGAGAGGAAGTAGTTAGAGGCCCAACTATATTTCCATTTTTTTTTTCTAGTTTGACATTTGCACATTAAATATATAGTTTTTTGAGAATATTTTTGTGACTTATTATAGTTTATAATTGACCAGGACTATTAATTACCAAGCCACGAGCATCGTGCTTTAATTTAAAAGAAAAGAATAATAAATTTTACACCTAATCAGGATTAGGAGATTCAAAACAAATTTGTCCATAAATCATACAACTCTATAAACTTTCTAGCTTTTCTCGTTGTTTGCGATAAATTTCAAGCTCAAACTACAACTATTTATAAAATGAATATTTGTGAGTACAATTATATTTGTTCGTTGATTCTTTTTTCAGAATTTTCTTTGTAACTTCTGAGTTAGTAGCTTCTTTATACCTTATGATTTGGACCTCCTTACAAATGTATTTGATCAGTAAAAACATCGGGCAACAAAAAACAATATTTGATGTCTTGATCTCTTTGTGAATATTTTAGGAATTTATCGAATTTTGATGTCCATCGTTTTCAGTTGAAAATGTTAAATTTCATCACCCAAAAAATGCATTAAAAACATTATATTAAAATAAAAACATAAAATGCGGTCCCCTTTTAGTAAAGTATTATTAACAAATAAATAAATCAATAAAAACACATCACTATCTTTGGACTTAGCCAAAAATCACGCATGCTACGTATATACACAAAGATAAAGACAACAACCAACACCAAACACAAAACAAAGAAACAACATAACATGAAATAAAACTAGTAATGTTTTTTTTCTCTCTTTTAATGGGTCGTATGCATCATGAATCCGAAATAATTATTGCCCAATACATATACCAATCACCATTCACCGAAAACCAGAAATACACAGAGTGTTCCACTGAATTCATGTTACCTTCCACCGACACAATTAGGGCCAAAGCTACAACTTCAGCTACGAATTCTACATAATTCAGTAATTTTGACTCACATTCTATATTTTTACTTTAAAATTAACTTAATATGTATAAATAACTTATTAAAACTCTAGTAAGTTAGATTTTCTAGAATCAAGGGCTCAAACTCAAAATCTTAATTTTATCTTTGAACAAAAATATCGAATAAATTTGCTCATGAAGGCCTAAACAAATAAGTAGTAAAAAGAAGTCACTTCAGTATATATTTTTTTTGTCTCTACCGATAATTTGAACCCGGTCTTATATTAATTTTCACCCGCTTCATTTACCACCCGCCTTCTGTTAGGTGCAACTAATAATGCTTTACATGCCAAAAATCACCATGATTACAAGCTAGATGAAATCATTAACTAGACATGTAAGGATAGCAGTTAATTAACACATGAGATTCTCCATCCTTTTTTAACATAATTGGTTTATATACCAAAGTTTTCAGTTTCATCATAATTACTCCTTTATTATTTTATTTTTTATCTTTAATACTTCAGTAATCATATTATTTATTGTTGTTGTTATTTTATTTTACGTACATACTTAACGTATGATATGCTTTACTTGAGTCCAGATCGATGTATATTGATAACAATTTCTCTATCTTCACAAGATAAAATTAACTAAGATCACATACACATCACCCTATCCAGACCCGACTGATACAATACACATGATTTGTAAGTAACATGACATGATCAAGTAAAAAGGAGCAAGAAAGTGATAGTTGGGACCCAAATTACTCACCAAATATGCACTTGGCCATATACACAGCTAAGACATGAATGAGACATGTCCACAAAATTTCATTATCATAACCAGTGGTTCAATGTCTGTTGGCTGTTGCTATCTATGCTTATCAAATGTTACATAACTTCTGGTAATTATTTTTCAAAAGTTCTCTTATTCTAGTTTTTTTTTATTTTTTGCCCTTTGCTTAAAACACCCATTGAGCCCATGGAATAGCCAACTTTAACTGTGTTTTCGGTACGAAATTTACTTATTTTCTTGTGTTTGATATGCAACCAGATAATATTATGAGTTGGGGTGGGTTGTTGTAGAGGTGGGGGAGGAGACAAGCATTCGTTTTTCTTACTTTCATTATGAAAGTTATTTCATCATTTTCAAGATTCCTAAATATTTCAACACAGGGAAAAACAAAGAAAATATTTTCCTCCGTATCGAACATACTCTGAGTGGACAATGCAAGGATGAGCAAAACTAAATTCATCACATAACCATCACTAGCAATTACACAAAATGTGTTCATGTTGCATCAAAAAACAAGCTTAAAAAAACCAAAATCAACACAAAATACAGTTTACATTAGCCATTCGAATAAACGACACATACATGGAATGAAACTAGTAGAGCATATTGGACAACAAAATATCCTTAACTTGTTAAGAATCAATAGCAAAGCAACATATACCTAAAGCAGTAGCTAACAGAAAGACAGCATCGCCACTACAATTGCTGCCATGAGACAAGGAAAACAGCAAATGGTTGCAACTTGACAATATCACGCGGAAAAGAGCAAGAGAGTGCAGCAAGAGCAACAACTTCTAGAGGATCCTACTGAGGTATATGTCATCGACTCGTTAACTGAGAGATATGAACGAGACATGACTAAAGACTTCAAAAGCACAGCTACTGCTTCAATAGAATGATGGAATTAAGAAGCCATAAGGGTCTTCAATCTGCTTTTCTAGCTTACGAGATTCAGGGAAGTCCTCTTTACCACACTACGTCTCAGCTTATTTCTGCTTATTTATTCACATTATGTCACAAGTACCAATACTACTAGTACCCGGACTAGTATCAGCAGGAGCATAGAAGCTCAAAGAGTATCAAGTACTAGAGACTTGGCTTTCACCTTCAAGGATCTCAAGTAACAGATTGCTTCGTCAATGACATCCATCGAGTCTTTTCCTTTCCCTCCAGGGATTATTTTCTGCAAAATGCTTATCGTCTCGAGAATTTGATCTTTTCTTGGCCTCTTTTTCCCAGATAGAGAAACCAATTCTGAAACTTGATTATTATGACTGTTCCCACAACTGGATTCTGCATCATCTTCTAAGTCGGAACAAGTAAAGGGTTTTGCAGACGTTGCAGTACCCACGAGTGATGGTATGTCGCAGCCACCATCTAACTGCTTACGCCTTTTGCTTGGCCATTCTGAACTATTAACTTCTTCACCCATCTCGTCATGCCACGATGGTATATCATGAGCTGTCATAGTACTAGGCGAGTGACCAGTGCTCATTACTTCAGCATCCTCAGAATAACTATCATCGTCATCCGAGTAGAGTAGCGCATTCAATTCTTCAGTATCCTCGTGCAATTCACTTTCTACATCATCTCTGTGATTTTCTTCATAATATTCACCATCGGAGTATTTCCCAGATGGACAAATTTCATTCCCTAAAATCTGTTGGCCTTCCTTAATCAGATTACAAGGTGCAGGGGATTTTGGATGCCAAGAGGGCAGGCATTGCACTGGAGTACCATTTGGAGAACTGTAAAGTAAAGTTGTTTGATCACCAGATTGATCAAAAACAAGAAATCTTTTCTGCGCGGATCCAGGGCCTGCATTGGCTTCTTCGTTTACTCCGGAATTGTCAACAGACTGAGGAGCAAACTTCTCTTTCGCTATAGTGCTCAAAACAGGAGCAAAACCCTGATGCAACTGTGGTAAACAGTAGAACCAATTGTGAGCTTCAGTTGGTTGGTTTGCCTTCGATTCTAGCAGCCCGGAAAACGACAAGGGAGAATTCCCTTTTACTGGAACCTCATTCGCATACGGATGCATGTAAATAGGAACAGAATTCTGCTGCCCAATATTGAGTCCACGACTAGAAAAGTTCGAATGGGCAGATTGCAGATCAGGATACTGGCGACGGAACCACGATACAAAGTCTCTTTCCATTCAACCACAACAATCACCTTATGATCAAAACAAATAACATCCAATAAACCAGATGATCCAAATATACAAATTTCTAAGAACAGAGAAATTGCAAAACTTACCAGTTCTAAATAACTCAGGTAATACAAATTGCAGATTATTCCTTGTACACTTGAGAAACAACAGAAAATCCAAAAAATTCCAGCTTAACTAAGATGCAGCAACAAGAAAGATGAAAACTACGTGACAGGTTTCAACAACTGTCGGAAATATTCAGCCTGAAATAAACAAGGAACAGAAATAAGCTTTCTTCCACAACAAAGTACAAAAAAAAAGGCAAGATCTAGGATACAACAAATACACAAATGTTGAAATCTTAATTCAAAATTACGAAACATGACGAAGGCAAACCTGGCAATCTTGAAGAGGTTGAAAGCATGCTATAACTCTAACAATTATGGTGGCACACCCCGCAATTCCATTTTCATGTTTTAATTCCCGAAATCTTGTCTGGCCAGCTGCTTGACACACCATAACTACTTCCACCACAATCTTCCACCAGAACAATCAAAAAGACCAGTGACTTCAAACAACTCCCACCACAAAATGCTTGGAAAACAATACTACTTCGCGCAAGTCTTTCTAATAAACTCAATCTATCTCCTAGAAGAAATGACAAAGATAACCACACCCGAAATTAACTAGCAACAGCGAACACTAATATCCCCGATTATCCCCGATTCAACAACAAAAACAACACCAATAAAACTAAGTATTCTGAAGAGGAATAAATTCTCAGCTAATCCTCAGAACGTAACACGGTATAACGATGAAACGTGTGGATCCCATGGAAGATTACTAACAAGAATACAAGTTCCCAAGGTTCAAAAACTGAAAAACTAATCAAGATTTCACAAATAAACTGTTTTTTTTTTCTCAATTCTACAGAATTACATGACAGTACAAGTTCAAGGAGATGACTTTCCGATATACATCAACAGATAGACAGCAACACAGCATACTGCTCCTCAATTTAGACAATAACCTCAAGACTATTGTTTTTTTGTGCTTTCCACCAAACCTAAGCTCCTGTAAACAATACCACAAACAACATCAGTTTACAAAGTCAAGAACATCATATGAAAGCATATTATGGGAAAAAATGAAAAAGGTTAAGAATCTTGTAATAGCACGCCTGATTAATGGGATAATTATTACTAATTAGAACAAAGATTTGTACTTTTTTGCTTTTGGCTACTTTAATCTTTGTTTCAGAGATTTACCAGTCATAAATTAAGGCAGTACTAAAGTAGTGTAAAAATTGGATCTTGGAAACACCAGTGTGAATAAGTTTTCTAATTTTTGTCAAAATCTATAGCACAATTTGTAGTATTTTACATAGATCTTAGTGAAAAATACAGCAGAAAATGCAAGAAAAAATCTGTAAAATTCAGAATTCAGAACCCAACACAAACCCCATGTAATAAAAAACTGATTCATAGCAAATAGACTAAAAGAAAAAAACAAAATCAACAGTACATTATCAAGAAAAAGGGAAAAATCAGAAATTAGGAACTTACAGAGAATGAAAATTGCAGAAACAACACCCAAATTGAGTATAATTAAAAACCCACAGAGATTTTTGAAGTTTTTGAAGGTAAGAGATTAAAAGCAGAGTGAATTATAGAGTGAGAGGAGAAGTAGAGTACAGTCAAAGATAAGGGTGGAGACTAATATAGACTAATAAAAATGATGAAAAAAAAGAAAAAGAAAATAAACATTTTAAGTCCTTGTTTTGTCTCCGTTGATTTGGAGGGTTGGTTATCCATGAGGATGCCAGGACTATTGATTCCTCCTCAATGTCTTCTGAGTCAAGTCTGTTACATAGAATTTGTCTGATACGATTTATATGTATTATGTGATTTGCAGATTATTATAAAGTGAAAGTTTACCCAATATGTCCAAAGTGCTCACCCGAATGATAGAAGTTGTGATAAAGATTGTAGCCGTGGCAGGTTATTTTATTTTATTTTTAAAAAAAAAAACATTTTAAACTTTGGTTGCTGAAATTAATTGCTTTCATGCGTGCGAAATGCACGCTTGGATTAGTGTACAATCATATCACCTTTAATTTTTTGTTTTTATTTTTTGGTCTAGAAGGATTCCACTTGTTTTTTCTTTCTCTAAAAAAAAAATCTAAAACATTATTTGGTCATATATTGAACTAATTTTATTTATAAATTTTGGAAGATGATTTTTCAAGTTAATTGGAGTAAAGTGTAGGCTAATTAAGAACTCTCAGGTTTAGAAGATGAGAGTTGCGGAATAAGAATGTTGAGGTGGATGTGTAGGCATAATAGGAAAGACAATATTAGAAATAAAATATTCGGGACAAGGTTAGAGTAGATTTCGTGGTGGATAAGATTAGGGGAAGTGAGATTGAGATGTTTCATACATATGAAGAGAAGAAGTGTAGAAGGCTCAGTAAGGAAGTGTGGGAAGTTGTCAGTGGTGGGATGAATGAGGGATAGAGGTCGGTATGGGAAGTTCGTTGCTATGTCTACTTTACGTTTGTATGTTGTTTTTAAAAATAGTTTGGTATGAGTTACTTGTGTCAGGATTTTTAAGAGACGGTCTCTCAATACCTTCACGAAATAGAGATAAGATCTATGTATATCATATTATTTCCAGACCTCACCTAATGAGATCAGACTAATATGTGGTTATTGTTGAAAAATATTCACCTTACTATCCTTCAATTTTTTTTATGTTTTTATTTACGAAATAGAGATAAAATTTGCATACATTAAATTCTTTTTGTTACATGCTCTCGAAACCAAACAAGACTAAAAAGAACAAAAATTAGTGGCATTCATATAAGTGCTTTTATTTTGTTTTTTTCAAGACAATAAACCGAAAAAAACATCCCTTTCAATAGCTCAATTTCGATTTAGCATCAAATATCGCTTTGAAGAGTTTCTTTTTTTCGTTATAATGCTTTTATTTCTTTTAATGACCGGTATATCTATAAATTTTAGTACTACTAATTTTTCACCTCTAGAAATTGAATTTAATGTCCCTTTTTTTTTATAAACCCTTTTTTGGGGGTAATTTTACCATTGAATTAGCAATGTTAAAGGGGAAAGTATCCAATGTGGGAGGAGAACACCCAATCATTTGAAACTTGACCATTCAAACCATGAATGATACAAGCACAATGTAGGCCCCCTCTAACTAGCTATGGCTACTTGATTATCAAGATTCACTATATCTAAATATTATTTCAATCCACTAAAATACTCTTTAACTTTAACTATTAACAAGGGTGTGATGAACCACTGAAAATTAGGGTAGAGTGATAAGTATTTCTTTATTCAGATTTTAGGTATGAATTTCATGAATGAAGTTGATTTGGTAAAGAGAGTTATTTTTCAAAGTGAGACTTTCCAGCATGAATTTAAATTAATCAAACTTTAAAATGGAGGCACATTTTTAGCTTTATGTTTCCAATCTTTGAAACTATAGTAATGAAATTTTTATATTTTTAGAATTATGGATTTATGTATATACTATCTATTACAATTTTAATGAGTTTATACACATAAAGTTATATTATTTCACATGAAAAGTATTGGATTTTAGATGAATTCGTTGTATAAAAGTTGCATCTGCCCTTATTTCAAAGCGAATATCGATCACTACGTGAAAAAATGATTTGAAATATTTCTTCACGCTTAATTAGACGTTATCAATTAAAATACTACTCCCTCCGTCCCATTTTATGTGGCAACATTTCCTTTTTGGTCAGTCCCAAAAAGAATGTCACATTTCCTTATTTGGTAAGTATTTAAAAGTATAATTCCTCTTTTAACCTTGTTGGTCCCACTTAATTTTGAAAAGAGTACTCCAATACATTTAATAGGAGAGAGAAAAATAAGTCTATTTTTTTTAAGGGCAATTTGGTAAACATTTCAAAGTCTTTATCTATTTATTAAACTCCGTGCCCGGTCAAATGTTGCCACATAAAATGGGACGGAGGGAGTATAAATGAGGAACTTTTCAATAAAATAATTTTACACCTTTTAGTAGACTTGCTTAACTCGAATTCAAATTAATCGATCTAGTAAATTTTGTATATCAATAATTGATTTTAAAAAAAATGAGGGGGGGGAGGGGGCGTGAAGGGGCAAGAAGAACAAAGAACAAAGAAAATGGTGAAATAACAAATAGTAGTACAATAAAACTTTTTCATCATTAAAAAAAAAACAGCTTTATTCCACACACTTTGCAAGAAATGTTTAATCAAACATTACTACTATGACTACTTTACTCTTCAACCTTGAATCACTTTTTCTTTTACTTTACTATAAATAATAATAATAATAATAATAATAATAATACATAGTAGTGAAATACTACATGATTATAGCATGCAAAATATTAACTATTGCACTTTGGCCAGTCATGCCCATACATACACTATTGTCTAGTAACTTTCACTATAAACCTTAGACCTGCTAAATATAGATTTTATTATTACCAAAGATATTTCACAATCATGGTAGTTGGCATTTAAAATCATCCACTTCATAGTGCAATGTTTTTTTAAAATAAAATCAAGAACTTGTCCTAATAATGCTGAATTGTAAAACCAAAATTTTCTCATATTTAAGGGCGGACTTAGGGAGAAAGCTACGGACTCGATTGAATTCAGTACGATTTTAGCCAAAATTTTGTATTTATATTTGAAAAATTCATTTAATATGTTTAAATAATATACTTAGCTAGATTGTCCCTTTTAGAATTTAAAACCAAGAAACTCAAAAGTTGATTCTGCACATATATATATATATTTTGTCACTTGCTTAGTGGTATCGTATAAGGGAAAAGAGCCAAATACATCCCTCAAGTTTGTGATTTAGAGTGAATATATACACATCGCTAAAAAAGTGGTACATACTTTCATTGTTTTATAAATGATGCATACATTCTCTTGTCGTGTAACAAATGGTGCATAATTACCTTTTTTTGTAAAGACACTGAATTATAAAATATAACCTAAAACACATTTTTTAAAAAAAATTAGAATGTCATGTGACTTTAAAAAAAATCACCCTAGTCATTTTCTTTACACCTCCAGACCCGTTCAAACAAAAAAGAAAATTGTAATCTCTATTATATTCAAATCCGATCCAAATTTATTTTATGACCGAGTAGAAGAGGAATTGTATTATTTTCATTTGAGTCGAGTCTAGGTCTGGTTTGAAGGGATAAAAAGAATGAGTGAGATAATTTTTTAAAAGTCACATGATATTGTTTGAATTAAAGAAAAAATAGATTTAAGCTCTCTTTTTTTTTAATTCAGTAAATATAGGTCGGTTAACGAAAATGATAAATATGTATAATTTGTTAAACTATGAAGAATAAATGTACTACTTTATCAATGAGTAATATATTCATTCTAAATTACAAAATTAAACAATATATTCACCAATTTTCCCTTTAATTTAATATGCATGTGAAGAGAATATATTCCTGCTATCGGATATCTTTTCGTGTATATATAACTAATAATAAAAACTATACAATTTTTATTTTCTTGATTTAATCATATATTTATTAAGAACATAAATATTAAAGCAGGTGAATATTCGAAAACGACAGTCACATTCTCAACTGTTCCCTTCTTTGACTATTGCTCTAATAATACCTAAATTAGATATTTGTTAGGTTATATGTGACATACATGGAATACCCCATCTAATTAAATGACATTGTATTTTACTGCGTAGTCAGAGATTTTATTAAGAGCGAAAAATTATTATATATAAATTAGATATATGTAGATTAAAAAAACATTTTGTATATATATATGTTAAATTTTGAATATTTTTGTGAAACTCCCGATTTCGATAGTAAATATTAGGAGTATTTATTCATTAGTGAACTTATAATGTTATGAATTTGAATTAATCGTGGCAGTACTCTTTAAATATGGATACTTGAAAGAAAGAAAAAAAGAGGAAGACAAAGAAATAAGTATAAAATAAACAATAAGTAGTTAATTATTAATTAGTTAAAGAAATGAAAGTGAATGTACTATAAACATATAAATAACCCTAGAGGCCATCATTTGATCACCTGAAAACAAATCTTTTGTACAGATGAAAAGATCCAAGGCAGACATTAATTAATTTATAAACCATAATTAAATTTAAACTTTGGATAATAATAGAAGATGCTTTGATAAATTAAATGCATGATGTTTGGAGTGGAGGGAACAATATAAATCAAGATTATTTCACTTTTGGTGGCAATATATATATATATATATATATATAATACTTAAACCATCCATCACTACACTAATTTTTTTAATTAAATGTAGTAATACATAATTATAGCAATGTAAAAAGCAAAAGGATTCCTCTAGGCACGTCTTAATTAATTAAGCTCTAATTTAATCATCCTCCATACTTGCTTTAATTATCTTTTTTCGTACAATAATCAAGATTCTACTCCATACTTCCATCTGTATTGAAAAATATTTTATTTAATTCTACTCTTCATAATAAGTATAAATTTATTGTTCCATTTGATACGTGTCAAAGAGTAATTATCTCAAGATTAATAGATATTAATTACAGTAATTAACACTTTATTGGAAGTGAGACAATTTTTTGGAGGTCCTTGATGTTTTCAGTAGTACTACACCCACCCACAAAGAAATATAAAAATATACTAATTGTATCTTAGATAATTTTTTACTTTATTTGAAATTTATCAACGTTTGGTCAATAAATTCGATAAACAACTTAAAGTTTTATTTGGAATTTGAAAACACCCAAAATTCTTTTTTTCACTTTTATAAAATTTTCATTTTCAAATGTATTCTGGATTTTATATTTAAATTAAAATAAACACATTTACATTATATTTCATGTTTAAATCATCTTTCATATATTTTTTAAAAAAAACATCCAAATTCTAAATATTTATTACTTTTTGTATGATCAAACACAACTCTAATTTTGAAAATTCCAAAAAAAAATGATATGATTTTTTCATTATTATTATTATTATTACTACAACGTGATTCAACTTTTTTATCATTATATATTTTTCAGGATCGATAAATATCCAAAAGTATATAATGTACATAACTATATTGTATTTTTCTTAATTCGAATTTTATAAATGGTTCAAACTCGGTAATGTCCCTTAAAATCCAATATCATCAACTCTTAATCTTGCATTAAATTTTAAATTTCTATATGATAATAATTACAAACATGAGGCATTGAGGTGTATTAGTATCTCTAATGATTTTTATTAACTTTAATATGAATATATATCTGATTGGTTTTATTTCAGGCTAACCACTAAATCATTTTTTATAGCATTTCCAAAAGATGCACTATAAATAAATGTAATACTTTTAAAGCAAAAGAAAAAAAAAAGTTACACTATAGATTTTATTTTTATATTTAAAAAAAGGAGGCACACATGGGGGCACTTATGTCCAATCTTTATGTCATGATCATATAGTTAATTTTATCAACTCAAATACAGTAACTTATAAAATGTGATCACGGGTTTTTCCTATGCAAAATTATTGCTTTGGGGTTCATGATTAATTGACTAATAAATTTCATCAATATTAATCATTATGTCAACAAAAAAAAAATCCTTTGGGGAAATTCATATTTCTACATAAATGGATTATGAAAATTCAAATTTCAGACTCACCTCAAATTATACTTTAAAAACGATTTCTTAAATATGAGAATGATATAATACAATTTCTCGAGAATTTAAATATTGTCTTTTCCTTTAACAATCTAATGTTTACAACTTTGATTTTATGATCTCAAAAAACTTATTCATACTCGATATTTATATTCAATCAGTAACAATATGCATTCACACATCAATTTATCACTTAATTATACTTAGATTATATGATTTAATATAAATATTATTTTTTAAGATGGGGATAGTGAGAATATTGGTGGGACATGAAACCCCATTTGGTTGTGTTTGTGGAATTTCCAACAGAAAATTTCCACGCTTGTAAAGCTAAATTTCTTTTTTCAAACTTTAATATATACTACTTACTAAGTAATATATTTTTCTATTATTACCCACAAACCCAATACAAAAAGTGCAGAATATAAAGGAGGGAATCCCTTTGCATGCTTCATATTAATTACTCACCCCACCACCACTTAATAACATATTTTATATTCTAATTCAACCCACTTCTTACACTTTTTATTTCTAGATCTCTTATTACACTTTAAACATGAAAAGGGCCACCACTAAAAAAAATGTTTAGCCTATTTCTCTAGATATTTTGATTGAATTTAGCGGGAAAAAAAAAATGTTTTTATACTGATAAATTAGGATCAATGAAAATATGTTTTTCGTTGTGTATTATTTCAGTAAGCTAGTTCGTGGAAAAATATATTTTATATTGATTGATGGTGGAAAAAATCTTTATTTCTAATACTGGACATATTTTGTATTTTTTTATCAATAAAAAAAAGTGGGGGTGTGGGACTTCCATTAAAACCAAGTGGTAAGTGGTAACCTTCTTATTTGGTCCTAACTAATTACCTAGTTTTGATTTATCCATTAACCTAATAAAAAAACTACTAATAAAATTATGATGTCTTATGGCTTTAGGTCATGGGATGCATCATTTCTTATACTGTTAAAGAACTTATTAATTAATGAATATGCCACATTAATTAATTATACATGCAATCTACACATATATGTTTGATGAAAGAGAACATTTCATGAGTTTAGGAGTTAAGGAACATCATTTTTGGAACTAGTTTTTTGCATGTTTGTTTCCCTTGGAGGGTAAGGAAACATGAACTTCCTCATCATATATGTTCTCCTAGTAATAGTGATGTTCAAGTTTTGAATATGTGTAAATAATATAAGTTTGTGGGACTTCATCTTATTTTCCCCTCAACAAAAAAGAGTGAGTTGCAATGCAAGTAACAATTAGGTCAAGCCCATCGAGATCAAGTAGTGTGATGAAATGAATGAGACTCCTTCATAGTTGATCAGAGACCTCGGGTTTAAGTCATAAGAATTAAGAATTATTGATAGGAAACATTTCCGAAGAAGATTATTATCTTAAATATGTGAAACAAATCTGAATTAGTTGAATCAGCAAATTTCAAAAGTCAGCTGACACAAATATGAACTTATGTGAGTGCTTTAGAAGTGAATAGTTTCTTTTTTCATATGTCAACCCAACAGAAAATATTGGGTTCAATAACAAGCCAATTATAATATCTTGGTGGAAGATGAAGTAATGTCATTATATATATATATATATATATATATATATATATATAATATGCTTCCACATATAAGTCAATATATATAGTGTTTGAGTTGCCCCTCCACTTATTGAGAAAATCATAAAACACAACATGAAATGAAAGTAGTAAAGGAGGAAAATTGTGTCATGACCTAGCATGTAATTGCTTTCTCTAAATTTGGTTGTGTAGGCTAAGATACAAAGTTTTGGTTACCATGTAGATTTGCAAGATGTAGGTCCGGTTTTCATCGAATCTTTTTTATCTCCTTTGAGAATTGTCTGGATCTTTCTGTTCAATCAATCTTGATTGTTCAATGTTGTTATTAATGTGAGTTGTAAGGAGTCTTAATTTTGAGTCAAGCTCGCCGACTACCTCCTTTAAACCTCTAAGTTAATTAATATTTTGACTTTTATGATAATTTTTCATAAATTTCATATTTTGGTTAACCACCTTAAATATTTCCAATGACGATTTTAATACACTCATTTGAGCTATTTTAATTCACCATCAAGAATCTCATAGGCCATAACTATATTCATCCTCTTTTTCAATCTTCCCGCAACTAACATTAATGATAGTCTATGATTATATTCTTCATTATTGGCAACCTTTAACCACCAATCAAGCCCAAGAATTATCATCTAATATCATTATTATTTGTGCATCATATATGAGAAGGAAGTGGTAAAATTACCTCAACTTTACCAAATCTTAAAAACCAAAATTTGATTTTTTCTACCTAGGTGTTCAATTAAAACAGATCATAATTAAAGTAGGGGAAATTATGCGGATAAACAAATATATACTTCCATGTCTATTTTTAATTGTCATGTTGTCCTTTTTTAAGAGTCAAACTATAAGAATTTTGACTAACATTTTACGATGTATTTTTTCATCATCTTGATATGCAAAAAATTACAATTTATAGTATTTTTCGTATAGTTTTGAATATCTAAATCTTTTGTTTAAAATATCAAATTAATGTAATCTAAATTAACTTTGAAAATTAGTCAAATTGACTTTGGAAAAATGCAACATGACAAATAAAAGTGGACGAATGAAGTATTAGTTAATTATCTAATATAACTATAGTTTCCATTAATTACCACTCACAACTTAATTTTAGATATAATTATGTGCGCCTCCTCTCTCCTCTCTTCCTCTCTCTCACCTCTCTCCTCACTTATACATATACAAATACAAATTATGCATATACATATACAATTATATGACCATTATAGAAATACAATTCATTTCTCTCCACTCTCTGCCCTCTCTCTCGTCTCTCTACTCCATCTCTCAATCTCGCTCACCTCTCTCCATTATTTGCCCTCTCTTGCTTGCCTCTTTCCTCTCTCTCCTAATCTCGTTCGCTAGATATACTAATATATAGGTACATATATATAATTATCTAACATATATACATATACAATTCAATAGATATATAAATACAATTCGCTCCTCTCCACTCTCTCGCTCGCCTCTTGTCCTTCTCTCAATCTCGCTCGCCAGATATACTAATACATATGTATATCAGTTACATATATACAATTATCTATCAGAAATACATATACAATTCAATAGATATACAATATAATTCACCTCTCTCCACTCTCTCGCTCACCTCTCTCATCTTTCTCCCGATCTCGCTCGCCTCTCTCCAGTATCTAATATGTATCTACGAATCGTAATTAACAAACTATAACTATGAAGCCTAATTATAATTAAATTTATTTTAATAACTATTTGTGAAATTTCCAAGTTAAAGTATCTAAATAAATTAAGTACTAATATTGACCAATTAATATCTTAATAGTTAGAAAGTGATGAGGTAAAAAAACAAAAGGTCAAACCATTGTTTATTGCCCCTTTGGTTTTGGGGATTGCACGCATGCTATACCACTAAATATTTTGGAGGATACGGCAGACACGCTCTGCTGATCGCTAGGAGATTCAGTTTTACTACTCGTCTATTTTTATTCGTTCATTATATTAAAAAAAATTATTATTTAATTTTTAATATTAATTTAGTTATTTTCAAAAATATGAAATTTATTATATTTAAATAATCGCTTATACTCCCTTCATTTCATTTTATATAAGTTATTTTGACTTGACACAAAATTTAAGAAAAAAAATAATACTTTTGAAAACATAAATCACTTTATTGATAGTATAATGAACATCTAATGTTAAATTGTTACTTAATATATAAATGTGTCATTCTTTTGAGACTGACTAAGGAAAAAAAATAAGTCATATAAACTGAAACAGAGAAAATATTTATTATTTTCTTAACGAGCATGATAAATAATACCCCAGACACTTTTACATATCACATTTGCTTTTTAAGAAATCATGTGTTTAGTATGTCTTTTTTCCTTAATCTTTCTCCAATAAAATAAAAGGACGATTAAATATGCAATTAAAATTTTAACATACATTTGTTTTTAATAAATATTATTATTGGATAAATAAAAATAGACGGAAGAATTTAATCAGAAGAGATGGGGGCATGAAAATGGTTTGGCATGTGAAAGTTAAAAGTAGTGAGTCAGTCAATCAACACAGCGGCTGTTCCGGAAAAATCGCTTCGATCGCGCCATCACTGGTGGAGAGCGTGCTTTATTTTCTTATCTTTTTTTACACTACTTTTTTATATTTTATATATTTATATTTATATTATAAAACTACTATATATTTATTTTATCCACTATTTTGTTAATTTGATCCTTTGGGCTTTGTCTCTTCCTCTAATATTGTTGGCTTTTGTTGAGCAAACATCATTTTTTAAGAGTTCGAGTTAAAAGGGTAAAAAAAAATTGAGCAAAATATTCAAAAGGCAATAAAAATTAAGTATGAAATCAAAATGACAAATATTTAGATGAAGGGGCAGACGCTAGACGACGTTAAATGGTATGTTGTAAGACTCATGCTACATGAGCTTACCTTTAAAAAGAAAATGGTGCATTTTTTTAAAAAAAATTAATATTTTTTCTTCAATTGTTTTGTTGTTGTGTTTATTTTATTTTTATTTCCTATTTTCACTATTTATATTAAATGTAAATAAAAATGTAAGTGATTCAGTCAAGTTAATAATATTTTTTTATAATTTAATAATATGAAGGACAAAATATAGAGACATGAAAAAGAACATCACAATTTAAGCGTATCGTTCGATTCGATTCAATTTTGAACCATGACCAAAATTCAAAGCTTTTCCGGATGACTAAATCATTTACATCATAATTAACTACCAAACGTTATAATAATTTATACGAAAATTAATACATGAACTCGATATATCCAATGCAAGAGAGCATGGTTAAGGGTCAATTCTTTGTACTCCACTTTTTCCAAATTCCAATGATAGATAGCAATAGGTGAGCAAGTGTGCAAAATCTCAAACACAGAGAGATCTCCTTCGCATGCCCTTCGATTCTTGAACCAAATTAAACGTCAACCCTTTACATCACTAAAATGATGGTGCCAATACTCCGAATAACCAGAGTCGAATTTAAGATTTTAATTTTATAAATTTTGATATTTATTTAATCAAAGTTGCTGAGTTCATTGAATCGTATCCGGGAATGGCAATTTTATGCTTGGATTAATAAAAATGTCAAATTAGAAGTTGGATATAGGAAAATTCATAAAACCGATTACAATAGTTTTCTTTTTGTGTGTATAAAGACTATACAAATTGACTTTCTTATACCAAAATTAAAAAGATAACTTTACTTTATATTTTTTATCGAAAAGGGTCATATTTGCTTTTGTACACTCAAAAAGGGTTATATTTATTTCTTGTCATACTTTTTTGATGTATTTTTCCTTGTCGTCAAATTTTGGGCTCATATTTGCTTTTGAACTGTTAAGTTATATGTCTCCATTCTAGTTATCGTACGTGACACCTAGATGAATATATTTTTATCACTATTAAAATTTGCTCTCACTATAACTATTATACCCAACCTAATATTATACCTATCCATCTAACCCATTAAACTCAATTCCTAATACTATATTTCCTTTGTTACTTTTCCATAGGAAAAAAAGGCATCGACAAATAGATAGATAGAGAGAGAGAGCGCGCGCTAGGGCTGCACATTCATGTCTTGATCGAAAGTGAGGTTTCACACAAAGATAAAATGACTTTGCTACATAATTTTTATTAGTTGAGTGACTTGACCGCTCTATGCGTTAATTCTTCACCTTATAGCCTTTTTCCCATCCCTTCTTGTTGGTTAAAGATGTCTATATGTATATCAAAGATATGGAAATGTTCTTTGGACTAAACAATATGTACATTTATGGCCCAAACCTTATTTTGAACAACTGGTCTGGCCTGTAGAACAAGTACTATCAATAGGCTTCTTGAGTTTAAGAACCTTTTGGAATGACATGAGCTATGAATGGGCCATGATTAATTATCATCGTTCATTTCCCTACTCTATATGGTATATATCAACAAAATGCTAATTTTCTAGGTATTTAATAAGGATCGTTTCAAATATACATAATAAAGTAATTAGTTTATAATAAGTATAGCCATATTTTTATTTACATAAAAAAAAAAGGTCAAATGTCATTGAAAATATACACCAACTATACAATATAGCTTATCAAAAGTCATAGAAAGTATACATTGACAATACAATATAGCTTACCTATACATGAGTTATACACTGACTGTACATTATGATACACTCAAAGAGCTGAATATAACTTAACTATACATGAAGTGTATACTGACTATTCAATCTTAATCAACTTAAAATTACCTTTAAGTAGTCTCAAATTTTAGATTATGAAATCCTCTTTGATGTTTCAAGTCTTTTGATATATATTTCTCTCGAAATGATTCACGTTTGTGGTATGTCAAATTGTTAAATCAATCAAGTTTTGCAACAAAGAGAAAAATAAGGAGGACTAATAATGAAAATAAATGATATATATATATATATATATATATATAATATCATTTTTTAACGAAGGGGTTCACATGTTGCCACCGTAGCTCCACCCTTGTACTTTGCCATATCGAACCTAAAAGCACACACGAGAGCAGAGCTAGAGCGTAGGAAGTGGATTGGTAAAATTCAATAGTTTTAATTTAAAACATGTATTTGTCTTTGAAAAATTCTTTCAAAATATGTATAAATTGGTAATTAAAATCCGGTAGTTGAAATGGACTAATATTACGAATTCATAAATTTCAAATTTTAATTCCATAGCGCACAAAGATCATTATTATTTAGCTGAGAAAGAGGTACGTGTAACAAACTTCTAGTAGCATTTCAATTGTTGTAGAATTAAAAGCTACAAAATGGATTAACAATGTTCTTTATGTATTTATACTAATCTTTAAGTGGAGGAGATAAATTAAACAATCTTTTATAAGCTTTTCCAATTTAGTGAAACAAAGGGCAGAATAATTTATTTTAATAAATGGAAAATGCTCAAAAATACCTCAAAACTATTCGAAATAGCTTATATTTACCCTTAAATTATATTCCGGCTCAAAACTATCCTTCCCGTCATACTATTGAGTAAAAAATACCCTTCTTATTAACAGAAGTTGTTAAATGGCATGTGGATGCGACATTACATGCCACATAAGCACCACAATTTCATTCATTTTCACGTAGACTAATAATAGGATTCCTAATCCCTAATTTTTCCCCTCACTTCTCCATTTCCATTTGATGTTAATAGTACTAATCTGCAGGTGTTGAGTTGAAACTGCTGCTGGTAATGTGAAGTGGAGTTCAATTATCGTGTTGACAATATTGGAACATGCCATTATCAGAAGCTAATTCTAGGGCTGCAAAATCTGGGTTTTTTTACCAGGTTTTAGATAAACTGTTTACTGATGCAGGGTCTGGTTTTGCTTCTGTAATTGTTGGGAGCTTCGCAAGGAATTTGGTTCTTGCAGGGTCTGCTTATTGGCAGCATTGCAAAACATGGTTGTTGGCTGCTGCTGCTGGAAATGGAGAAATGAGGGAAAAAATTAGGGATTAGGAATCTTATTATTAGTCTGTGGAAATGGATGAAATTGTGGCGCTTACGTGCCATGCAATGTGGTATTCACATGACATTTAACAATTTTCGTTAATAAAAAGGATATTTTTTACCCAATAGTATGACGGGAAGGATAGTTTTGAGCCGGAATATAATTTAAGGGTAAATATGAGCTATTTCAGCTAGTTTAGGAATATTTTTGAGCCTTTTCCTTTTAATAAATTTGCATGGATTATAAATATTGCCGTTGTTCTTAACAATATTTACGGGTAACTTAAAAGAAATTTCACCAATTTAAGGGTTAATTACCTAGATTCATGCTAGTTTGTAATATTACAAATATATTTTACCATATTTTGGACTTCAGATACATGTATCTGACATCCAAATTCGTCCAGATACATATATCTCAAATATATGAGGTCAAAATTATGTGTAATTTGTTGTAGATATACTATATCTAAGTGGATTCACATGTATTTGACTCTCTTGCTCGCCTCTTTCCTATCTTGCTCACCACTCTCCTCCCTTGCTCGTCTCTCTCCCTATTTTTGTCATCCCAGATATATCTAGGCTACATATATTATCTCGCTCACCTCCCCCCTATCTAGCTCGTCTCTCTCCATTTTAGTGTATTTGGTAGCAAAAACACATGTATTTAGGTGCATAGATCTGACTTGAAAAATGATATGAAAGTACTCATTAGTGAGACTATATGTAATTATTTCAAACTATGGGGAGAATCAGTAAATATGATAGGAATGCTTGTCTAATTAAGTAGTTTTCCCAATATTTATTGATTATTCAATTTACTGATAAGATAATTTATTATGACACAAATATATAATTTATTTTAGATTATAAATTATAAAATCATTTAACTAATTCCATTTAAAAAAAATTAAAGTTATGAATATATATTGAGCTTGTGCACAACACTACTAGTCTTTGCAAAAAGACAAAACTTAAGTCCTCAAACAATAAGTGATGAATTGATTGATAATAGCTCAAAATGAAGCACAAAACTCAACTTTTTCCTTCCTATTTTGGCCCTTACTGTTTAATATAACCCCAAATATAAAACAAAAATTTACCTTTCTATAACTTAAAAGCAAGAACAATTTTATTTAGAGTCTTATTTTTTTTTTCTAGGTATGAAGAAGTCTAGTGTACTCCCATGAAGTACTTGACTTGAACTGCGCGCAAGATGTTCTGGACACCAAGCATATGCTTTCACTCATTCATTTCATCCATCTTTGTCCTTTTAGTAACTAGTCCATCATCTAGGGAACTTGGACCTGAATCATCATCACTCATGTCACTTGAACTTGCAACATCCCATACACCTGTTGGACTTGGAGGAACCATAAGAGTTGAGGCACCAAAATCACTTAGCAAAGATGATTCTTTGATCAAATCAACACACTTCTTTACTTTATCCTGCAAAATAGTCACAAAGACAGAGAAGAAATCTTTTAACATTTTGATTAAATGTAAAGTTAATCAAGATGAAAGACATAAGATTGAAAAGTAATAGTAAATAATCAAAAGTACTACTATATGTTTTTTTTAAAGTATTAACCTAAATAGCAGCTAGCACACTCAATCGCTTAAAATAAAATAACCAACATATGATAATATGTGTATGTATAGTAGTTTCATCTATTTGATGTTAGGTTAGTGTGCTTTGCATGCTTTTCTCGAAGCTCATATTGAAGCTCGTCGGTCAAGAAATTGCATTCCGCCTTGAGCGACAGGGAGAAATCTCGATCTTGCAATTGCGCCAATACAATAAGATAGATGTCTGAATCGCTCTGTGGCTTTATACACTCCAAAAAAGAATGAATAGACCCTCAGATGGAAAAAAATATGATAGATATAAAGCTTGGAAATGAAGGATGCGCTCGCAGAAACAATGAGATCATCAACATAAACTATAAGATAGACTCGAATGAATGCCATCATTTCCTTTTCTTACTCGAAAAGTAAACAGTAAATTCAATCGACTAGACTATTTATCTAAACACTTCTTCTTCTTTTGAAGAATTAGCTTTTTAGGGACAACATATTTACCTTTTGTACTTGTTGAATCAAAGTAGATATTGCTTTCTCAATGCCACTTGTCTTATTTTTCACCACAACATAGATTGCCACAGCTGCTGCAATCTCAGAAGCCTTGAATTCCAAGAAGTGAATTCCTACATTAAATTTTCACCCTCATAAAATTTAAATTACATATTTCATTTTCATTTTTCTATAGTCAAATTTTTGCAAGATGCAAATTTTACCTTTCAATGTTCCTATTATGAGATTAGTAGCTTTAAACATTGTAGATTTTGAAGCAATTTGATCACCATTAATCTTCTTAAGAAAATAATCAATGAATGAGAATGGTGTAATTGCATGCATTCTCCAATTCAATGTTTTCAACACAACAAGCTCCATTCTTTGTATGGTTCTTGCTTCAAACTCAAATTGTGTTCCCTCAATCTGTCAATAATCATTACAAATTTAACAAAAAATATTAGATGAGTACCAAAAAACAAAATAAAATGACCCCTCTATACACAATTCATGTGTATTACTATTTCTTTTAGTCTGTTTTAAAAAAAAACGTCACACAATGTGATACTCTTTTTTTTTTAGATAGTTCAAAAGAATGATATATTTCTATATTGATAACAGTTTATAGTCAGAAAAAATATCTGACTTATTTTAGACCATCATATAAATCAGAACAGAGTCTCACATGATATTTATCTAAAATCACAAGATTTAATAATATTTTGATATGTTACACACTCTTTAATTTAATATCTTAAAAATATATTTTTTTGACTATTTTTCTTAAACTTGATGCTTAGTTAAACTAAGACATATAAATTAAAACGGAGGGTATATATTTACCTGTAAATCTTCAGATAGAGGAACTTCAACCTCTTCCAATTTAGCAGCAATAGACACACATGCTATAGCCAGCAATTGGATTGTCCATGCTCTTTCCTCCTATAAAACAAGCAAATCATATTGAAATTAATAAAACTTGATGATTAAAATGAAACTACAATTAATAAAATTACTTGATGATCAAATGAAATTATAATTAATAAAATTTGATGATCAATTAACTTACAGGTAACTCAAAGACAGAAAGAAATCTATCAAGATAGTTCACAGACAAATATAGACACAATGGTCCAAATTTGAAATGTGAATGAACCTGCATACAAATAATTAAGCCACAATTAACATTGATCAATACTTAATTAAACATTAATTACAAATTAGATTGTAAAAATCTATGTTTTACAAGTAGAACAAGACAAGAATAAACGTAAAAAACTCAGTCAAAGACACCTAAAAATTTAATAAAGTAGGAAAAAGATAAAAATACATTCAAGGTACAAAACTTATATGAAAAAAAACAAAAAAGATCCTACCAACTCATATAAAAGGATTTTACAATATAAAGTAAAATCCAAGAATTATATCATCATATAACCCCCCCCCCCTTTTACCCCCACCACACACACAACAATATACAACACCCCTTTTTGAAACAAGAAATGAAAGTACCTTGTAATTTAAAGTTAGATTTACTATTCACGGGGCAGAGCTAGCCTTAAAGTTATGAGTTCGCAAGAACCAATAAATAAAAATGATTGTGATTCAATACTAGTAAACAAAAAGTTCTGACTCTGCCTATCCATGAAAGTAACGTGTAATTGAAAAAGTTGATTCACTATTCACACAGACGGAAACCAACCTAAAATTTATCGAGTTCGACAAAATTCAATAAATAAAAATTATTTATGATTCATAAAATAAAAATTCAGATTCTGCCTATGATTATATCAACCCTGTAATCGAAAAAGTTGATTCACTATTCACATGAACGGAGCCAGCCTAAAAGTTATCGAGTTCAAAACTCAGTAAACAAAAATAATTTGTGATTCAAAATTCATAAAGTAAAAATTCAGGTTCCACCTCTGACTATATCAATAGAAGTACCGTGTGATTTGAAAAATTGATTCATTATTTACACGGGCGAAGTCTGCCTTAAAGTTAATAGATTCGACAAAACTCCATAAACAAAAATGATTTGTGATTTAAAATTCATAAACTAAAAATTCAGGTTCCGCCTCGAACTAATCACAATCCATCAAATTTTAAAGTGAAATCTACTTAACATTAAGTTGATTAACAAGTACTAATCAAGAAAATTTCCACTAATCACATCAAGAATCTAAATTATATCCAACCAACCTGGCAAATCCAATCAAGAATTTGCTCTCTTTCCCCCAAATCAAATTCCCCATTTTTCAACTTTTCAAGATAATCATCACAACACATATATTCACATTCTTTTTTAATCATCAAAGCCACACAATCATCACTCTGAAATGGCATAGTTTGCTGATTGTTTTGATGATCCCCATGAAACAATGTATGAATATCATCATACACATTTTCAAGCATGCTTTTGTTATATTCAGCACAAAAAAGGCCAGAAATTACAAAATCCATAGTTGGTGCCATTGAAAATGCCTTAAAGATTGTATCTTTATATACTAAAAAATAAGTCCCCTTATGAATATAAATGTATTTAATGTAAGTAAAATTTTCTAGTTTAAAAAAGACAATGCAAATAAAGAGAAATGAATGTAACTTTCATGGGGATAAAGGGGAAATTTTTCAAATCAAAATGATGAATTTTTAATAGAAATAAAAGGGAAAAAATGGAAATAAATAAGAATGTAATGAAAGACTGTGAAGAGTAATAGTGCCCTTTTATAGGGACTTAAGGTGGAGAGAGATTGAGGGGTGGCACTTCTTCTGTTTCATATATTTGTCGTGTTTCTCAATTACACATTTCTTAGCAGCTTTAAAATATTTGTCGTATTTCTCATTTACACATTTTTTGACAGCTTGTTTAAATGATTGTTATCTATTGTTATGTGCTGAGTTATTAGTTTGAATACAATATTTATGTTAATTTGTAATTTAAAATTTTAATGTATCGTATCATTAAATTTAGCGTTGAATAACTATTGAAAGTCTAGTTTTGTATAATGACCGATTTAATATGATAATTGTATCATTACTTTTTTTTTTACTTATTATTTGATAATTTTTTATTTTATCCTACCTTTTTATAATAGCTCTATCTCGTACTCTATTATGTTTGTAAGTTTATCTTTCAAATTGTTAATTTGTATCATTATATATGTAATAACAAAAAATAATTTATTCAATTTAAATATTATATTCATTAAAATAATACACCAAGTTAATTCCTTCTCACAAACTTCTATGAAATTGCAAACAACATGAAAAGGGAATGTTTTTTCTTGATAAGAACCTTATGATTTTGAACCATGAATATTATATTATAACACTATGACATGTTTTTATTGATTATGAACAATGACATAATATTTCATGATTGCAAATTATGATACTAGAACTACAAACTTATGAGCATGAGCCCTCACATAAATTTATGAACATGAAAACTTTAGGGATACATTTGTATGAATTATGACTTAGTTAAAACGATAAGTATTTTGAGATAGAAAAGTGCTTTCTTTTGGAAATTAAAAAAGAAAATAATCTAAAATTTGGTATATTTACACGATTTAAAGTGAACAACAGATACAAATAAATATTTACCAATTCAAAAGTACTCTTAATCAAAATCGAATTATGACAATTAATTGAAACTACTTGTCATGAAAAATACATTTTTTTCCTATTGTTTATCAATGATAGTTTGGTGATTAAGACAATTTAGACTACTAATCTATATATATATATATATATATAAAGCTGAATATCAGCTCGCTGATGTAGCATGCCTCTAAGGGCTGAATTTCTATTTATCTTTTTTGTGATTTTTTTTTTAGTTTTTTCTTCATTTTAAGACATAAAATATTATTTAATGTTTTTGCAGAATATTAAAACATATTATTTAATCCTTCCCTCATTAGATCATCCACATAAAAGCTTCGGTTATCAATTTTTTACATTAAAAACATTTTCCTTAATTGTAACATTTAAGAAGATTTATTCCTTACACTTAATTACAGAATTTGAAAAGATTTTTAACACTAACGTTTGAATACTATATAAACACATACAACATAATATTTGTTCTACATCTCTCTCTTTCCATAAAATAGATAAGAGTAAAAATAATCAGGCAACCAAGGCCTAGATATGAATCGAAGCCAATTTTGTAATTTCAAGTATCAATATTACTGCCAAATTCGTAATTTCAAGTGTTAATATTGCTACCATTTGATACTCCTCTGATCTTGTTAGAACGTCGACAACACACTCATTTATCATTCAAGACGTAAAAACACTAGCAATATGGATATGAAACTATCGAACATTTGCTGAATGATACACTTATACCATGGTAAGAAGGTTGATCGGAGAGGTTTTCTGTTGTGATGACAATCGAAATAGTTAATTGCGGTTGCACATGACAAAGTGATGAATGAGTTCTCATGAAAATCAAAACACTTGTAAATATTGTATACTGAGGTCACAAAATAATTTGATATATTTTGTAACTTTTTTCTATGTTCTTTATCATTTTTCATTGTAGAAGAAAATGATGATGTATTTTAGAGAGAAAATTGAACATGATAGATTTTCCATAAAACTAGAAGGAGATAATTAAAAATAAATGATAGATTGAAGTAAGCAATATATAAAGACTAGAGTGATGGGACAAAATGGAAAATGAAAAAATAATAAAGATGAATACGAAAAAGGAAAAGGAAAGAAAATATTTCATGTAATATAATTAAAATTTAAGTTTAATTTGTAATTAATGATTCATTTATTTTTTTACATATTTTTATTTTTTATTTTATCTAATCTATGAAATCTGAAAAATAATAATATTAAAATACTTTATTTATCTCTTCTCATCATTACTATTTATTATAATTTGTTACTTTTCATCTTTCTTTATTATTACTACAATTGATCACTTTTCCTTAAATTCTTTTTTCTACCTTCTATTTTTATAATTTTCTAAAAATAAAAAAACGTATTTAACTCTAATCCTTATTACCATAATTTAATATTATACCTTCTATTTCTATTATTTAAATATATAAATATATATATTTTATTTATGTCTCCTTTTTATTACCATAAATATGTTCTCCCCACTAATTTTTTTCTCAATCAATCTCATTTAATTTGTTGTAAAATGTTGAAGAAAATTAAAATATCTTATTTTTCATCATTAATAAAATACTATTATTTAATTTTCATAAAAAAATTCTTTTCCTTCTAAATTTCTTTCATTTATTAAAAAAGAAAACACTTCTTAAATTATGATAAATCTCTATCACAATCATTTTCAAAGATTTTCATATTTTGTAGTTTGTCATTTTTGTCATGAATTTATTTATAGCTTATTCTTTTTAAACAAATTTTACATATATATAGAGAGAGAGATATTTTTAAGGGCAAACCACATAAATCCCACTAGTTTGAGTCTTAATTACTAAGATTCCCAATAGTTTTAAATATTACTTCCTCTACCATATTTCATGTTTAGGATACATGAGTCTGAATCCATGAGATACATGTATCTGCTGAATTTTAAAATTGAAATACAAAATTTATTTATATAAATTAATTGGTCGTAACTTGTAACTGATTTCCTTAATTAGAGGAGTAATTGAGGATTTTCAAAATACATAGATAATTAATTTCATTTTATTATTCTTTGAAATAGTAAATTCATTAATATTATTAATATAAGATAAAAACATGTATATCTTGGTAATGTAATTTGATTAATTTCAAATAATTACTCTTAAAATAATAAATTCATTAATTTGATGTATCTATTATCAATATATGATGTATCCAACAAACTAAACACTTAGATACATGAGTGTCATACAAGTACACTCATATGTATCATAGAAGTATCTAGC
>JAJOOS010012642.1:0-21054 GCA_029582725.1 Solanum chiquidenum
AATGTTGAACACCTTTGACATAAGCTTTTTCTTTAGTGCAATTGTTGAGGGATCGCCATTTTTTGTTTTTAAATATATTGTAAAGACGCATTTGTTTATCATTGCACTTTATACACAATAATTATTTTTTATTATATATATAATCAATGCATCAGAAGAGAAAAAACTCAATTATTTGTATTTGACAGTAACAAATGTTGGGATCATTCTTGGTACAATCACTAGATTAAGCAGATATCATTTAACTCTCTTATCAAAAAAATATTCTTAAATACCCTTGATAAAATTTCTGGTCTCCACCACTAACATTGTCACTAGAACATCCGCACATCTAAGAAAAAAGAAAATATAAAAAAATAAAGCTTGATCTCCATTTTTGAAGCAACAAATGGACCCCACATATGACAAATTCATCTGACGTGTCCAAATTCTATTGGATATCAAGTGTACTATAGACCACAAAATAATTAATTAAAGTAAATAATAACAAATTATTAAAAAAAAATTCAGACCCAAAATGACAAGAGTCTCCCACAAGTGAGACACAGTGAGAGAGAGATCGAAACAATGGCAGCTAAAAAACGACCGTCAACGGCGGCGCCGGCCACCGTGAATCAACCGGAATCATCCATAAACACGGAAAAGCCTAAATCCGGCGACTCCTCACCGGAACCTCCTATAGCGCCGGCGAAAGTTTACTTAATTTTCAAAATCTCTTTGATATTCTTAATCCCTTACTTCTACTTGATATTTTATCACTACAAAATCGAATCGGAGCTCCGACGATCGATTCTCATCAATGCAATTGTTAGCTTGATCGGATTCTTCGTCACTGTTACTATGATTCCTGTTGCCTCTAAGTACGTATTGAGAAGGAATTTATTTGGATATGATATCAACAAAAAAGGCACTCCTCAAGGCTCTGTCAAAGTGTAAGTTTTATTTTATTTTATTTGCTTAGAAAGAAGAAATTGAAGTTTAATTTACTTGAAGCTAGTGGAATTCAGTACTGATTCGAATTTATTATGCCTTACTTTTTGATTTTGATAGTCTTAGTTTGAATTGGTTTGCTTAAAAAGTTAAAAAATGTGAAATTTCTATTTTAAAGCTTTTCATTTATGCATATCTTTTTTGAGATCATTACCACAAGAGCCATGGTTGATTTCTTGAGCACATCACACAATATGTAATGTGGCTACACTGTTTCAATTTGGTTGTCCAGTTTGGACTAGGCACGGAGTTTAAGAAAGTAAGAAACTTTTGAATCTTGTCATCTTAAACTAAATGTACCAAAATGTTCTAACATTCTTGTGGTCTTAAAAATATCACATGGAAAGTTGGAATAAAAAAGTTATCGGGAAAGGATAGAGATATTTTTTTAAATGGACTAAAAGGTAAAGTAAGACAAACAAATTGAAACGGAGAGAGTACCAGCTTACAGCTAATACAGGGAATTCGTAAAAAAAAAAAAATTCTCTTTACTGATAAAAAAGAATGAGCATAGATCATTCTGGAACGGCTTAAAATGACGGTAGGACATCTTTGCTGGGACAAAGTGAGTAATTTGATGGACTCAGTTAAGAGATTCAATAGTTAACAACCAAGTTCAACCAAGTTATGCAGTGTATGACTAAGCAATTTATGAGTGATCCATGTTGTTTTTTCGCAGACCTGAATCACTAGGCATTATTGTTGGGGCTGTGTTCTTGGTCGTGGCAATCTTGTTTCAATATTTCAACTTCACAGCTGATTCAAATGTAAGTAAAGATGCAAGCTGTGTGGTTTAATTTGGAGTTTTTTTGTTCATTGATGATCTACTTTACGTCTTGATAACTGCTTATATTGATTTACTTTTTCTGGCATTATTTTGTGTGCTCCTTTCTTGCTTGCCAGTCGTGAGAACTTCTAACTAGTATTAGTATGATAAAACATAAGAAAATTTTTTTTCTCCATTTAAAGGCGAGAAAAAACAGTGCCAAAGATTGATCCCTACCGACATTGAGCTTATAAGCACACGTTTGGCTATATTCTTTTAACTTCTTCAAAGGATTATAATTAAAACAGTCCATGATTCATCAGTCCCAAACGTGTTGTGAAGGACTATATGAATCCTCACTAACCATTATCTTTATTGATTTAAAAGAATTGTAGCTGTAAGGTTAAAGAGAATAAACATATCCAGTATTCACTAGTTGTAGTGTTCCAAGTTACTGGTTTGTTGCTTTTTGGAGGGAAATACTACTAATTGACAATTCACAAGTGGTTGTGCATTGCAGTAAATTGGGCAGCTGGGTTAATTATCATGCATCCTTACACACGTATCCAAATCCATTTATTTCCCATTGACTTTTTTGCTGCCTGTGATGGTGTCAATTGACATCTTACAACTGACTTCTATAGAAAATTTTGAATAATCAAAGAGAATGTAACTAACCAAATCGCTTTTTGCAAGTTTTATCTGGAAAAAGAATACTCTTTTGACTTTTCAAATATATAATTATTTACAGAACGAGAAGAAAAACTCTGATGTGCATCCAATGTGCTTGTGCACGAAGCACATGCCTTCTTCCTTCTAAGTGAACTAAAGCATGATCTGGTTGTGTCAAAAGAATAGGCCCAAAAAGCATAATATTTAACGAACGCATGGAATTTTCAAAATAGCAGGGCAGGGTTGTGACTGAAAACGAGAAGACAATTGCAACAATTTGGTATATATTAAAGGATCACTCTAATAGTGGGATCGATACCAACTCTAAATGTCAAAATTAATTTCATAAAGCAAAAGGTAGTCTGCAACAAAAAGCAGAACAGTGATGACAAAGGCATAGAAAAATGCAGGGCAGGATAAAACAGTGCATATAGGTAGAGATTAAGCAGACTAGATGGGGAGAGAAGTAGTGAGAAAGAGGGGTGTGTGGATAACCTCAAAATATTGTGTATATGCCTGTTCATATGTGATTTGTGTAATAGTCACATTAAAATTGTTGCTCGAAATAATAGTACTTAGCTGCACCTTCCTTTTTCCTCATCAAACAATTGTTGTTCTAGCTGTTGACTTTGAACTTGGCAGTGGCTTGTTGAGTACAATGCTGCATTATCTTCAATCTGCTTCATGATGCTACTTGGGTTTGTGGATGACGTCCTTGATGTACCTTGGAGAGTGTAAGCATTTATTTCATAACTAAAGGCTATCTCTGATGCAACTGGTGGGAACCTTTTGAAATCTTTTCAGCTTAGATTCTTATGAAGTTCATGTAATTTTTTGAAACAGGAAACTGCTGTTACCCTCCATTGCAGCTCTTCCATTGTTGATGGCATATGCTGGGCATACAACTATTATTATACCGAAACCCCTTGTATCATATGTTGGATTAGAGATCTTGGATCTAGGTAAGCATCCTATGATTTCTTTGTGCTTCTATAGAAAGTCCTTAAGTTGGAGTTATTCATATTTGATGAAGTACTCAAAGTTTAAAATGCACATTTAACATGCTTAAAGTTGTCTCTTGTGTGGATATAATTCTTTACCATTTCATACATGAATTCTTTCCATATGTTGTCTTCTGCTCGGTTCTTCATTCTCTCTGGTTTTACAGGATGTATCTACAAATTATATATGTGGCTATTGGCAATATTTTGCACAAATTCAATCAATATCCACGCTGGTATCAATGGCCTTGAAGTTGGGCAGACAGTCGTTATCGCAGCTGCTGTAAGCTTTAACCGTTCTCTAGTTATTACTTGGACGATTGAATGTCATCTAACTCTATAGTAATTACAGATTTTGATACACAACATCATGCAAATTGGAGCATCTACTGATCCTGAATACAAACTAGCCCATGCTTTTTCTATTTACCTTGTTCAGCCAATGCTTGCTACTTCCTTGGCTTTACTTTCATACAACTGGTAAAATTTAATCTTGAAACAACCTCAAAGTTCTCCTTCAGCAATATGTTTTACTTAATACACTCGCCACTGTCATTGTAGGTATCCTTCCTCAGTTTTCGTTGGTGATACCTTTACATATTTTGCTGGAATGACCATGGCAGTGGCTGGAATCTTGGGTCACTTTAGGTACATCTTTCTGCTTGTTTCTAGCAATTCAGTTCAGTAGTGCTTCTGCTAGTCTTTTTCTTGAACCATTTGATTGCATCTTTGATCGTTTAGAAAAAAGAAGGTCATCCCATTTTCCCTTGTCGGTTTGACCTTGTGACATAGTGATTTCCAAGCGAGAATGGAGCACCCTCGTTGGCTCATGACTATGAATCCCATGTTTTTCCAATAAGTGACTGGGATATTTGTATTTACCAGGAAAAGAAAAGTGACTAGTATTGTGTGAACAACAAAGTATTGTCTTTATCAGGAAAAAAGTGACTAGTCTATCGTCCTTGAAAAGTGGAACCAAGGGAATGACATCCTCAGACAATTTGAATATTATTTTATTAAAACAAAAGAGTTCATTCTCAAAAAAAAAGTGGCACCAACACTATCCCAAATCTGTTCACGAAGGGCTTAACAAACAAGCCCATATCAGGGGAACACTACCCATATCTGAAAAAGAAAAAAATGTGAAGGGTTTTTTAGCTCGCTAATTCATAAAGTTCTCAAGAATCAGTCTCTCAAAGAGTTGAATCACATTACTTCTCCTATAAAATGCTTGTAATTTATTCCTTTCCAGATCCAAAAAAAAGAAAGTAAACTTGGCTGCGTTTAGGATCTCATTGATATTAGTGAAAAGAAACTGTGAAGACTAGTTTTGGCTGAGTTGGGGATCTCATTGATGTATTAAATTGTTAATTGAAGTGAAATCTTCAAACTTGTGTAGATCATAGAATGGTATCATAGTTGAAATATATTAAACGTATTAAGATATACCAAAACAGTTAAAGTGTCACATAAACTGTCAGATCGAGTATCACCATTGTATGTGTTGTATAAGTGATCTTTAGTGTCTGTACTTATGAAGATATTTGTTCAAGTTTCTTCATCTGAAACTTAAGACTAATGCGACTAGTTTTGTCTATTTCCTTTCAGTGAAACACTGCTTATATTCTTTTTGCCACAAGTTCTGAACTTCCTACTATCAGTACCTCAGGTTCTCTCTCTCTCTTTGTGCAACCCATCTTGCAAAATAAATGATACAGTTTAAACTAATTTTGGATCTCTAAGTACTCTCAACTCTCTTGAATTCCTTTCAGCTTGCTGGTATTGTACCTTGTCCAAGGCATCGGCTCCCTAAGTAAGTTCTCTAATTGAAGCAGCTGAAGTTTTGGAATTCATGTTTGTGTCTGGACTAACTAATCTTGTATCCTTTCAGGTTCGATCCTCAGACTGGCTTATTGACCGGAACAAATGATGGCACGCTAGTGAACCTTTTCTTAAGGCAATTGGGCAGAATGTCAGAACAGTCCCTTTGTGTCGCGCTACTAGTCTTTCAGGTAAATAACTTGTTCTTTCTTTCTCTTCTTACATTTTTTTCTCATCTATAAACCAACAGCGGTGTTCAGTTGCTTTCCTGTTCTAGTCTGCAGTCATTGCCTGTTACCTCCAACGATTGTTCTTAAATCACAAAAACAGTGATATATTTCTAGTTAGTCGACGTAGTTATGATAACAATAATTCGTAGCATGCTCAATCATTGAGCTCGTGAACTGCCTCAATTGTTCATGTACATGATCTCGTCAGATAAGTTCTTATACATGGAAGGATTGTCAAGAGTAACAAATGTATTGTCTTACAGGCCATGTGCTGTGGCTTCTGTTTTCTGCTGAGATGGCTCCTTACGGGTTGGTACAAATGAAGCTGTGATACGAGAACTATTTCAATTGGGCAAATTCCATCAGAAGATTAACTTAAACCTGCATGAAGAGGTCTTTATTTTATGAAGAAACGACGATACCATAGTTTGAAGAAAGTGATAGCCATATACATTCATGCATATGATAGTTGAAACTTGTAACCTATACTGATTCCCTAGGAGAATTTTGTTAGAAACTGCATTGGCACATGTTGTACTTAGCTTTCTTTGTAAGATTTTGATGTTGCAAGACGCATTTATCTTGGTAATTATGTCTGTAACGATCTTTGCCTAATTTGTTATTTACAAACACTGATGAAGGATTCCTTGAAATTGTTTCCGATAGATCCTCAACATTTTCATAAACAGGTTAGACAAATGAAATAGTAAAAGTTTCTCAGAATGTTCTGTAATTTCTCCATCTTGTTGAATCACTCAATACAAGAGTTGTCTTGGAAATGCACTGAAAATCTGCACACCGCAATTGCTTACAATTACATTAGCGTATCCATGAATCTTCATCAGAGTTAGAGATAATTTGTCAAGAGCATTGTGTAAAACAATTGCAGTACAAGAACTGTCTCGTGGTGTTCTAAACCCAACTCACGGATCAGCAAACAACCGAAACCCTTGGGTCCTTCTTGAACAGTAGAGGATGTCACTACTTCATTGGTTGACGAAGGCTTTACAAAATACAAAACGAGCAAAGGGCCTATGTGCTTCAATTTTCTACAGAGATTCGCAACACATAAATCAACATACTCAACTCTTCTTGATGATCTCTGAAAATGGTAAGACTCCTACAAACTTAGCAAGGTGAAAATCTAGTCCATATCCATTTTCTCTTCCTTCTCAATGTTTTTGCTTGACCACAGCTTGATTGTTCGATCATAAGACACGGTTGTAATGAATTGTCCATCTGGCACCAAATAAAAGAGAAATGGACAAATAAGCATTTGTGAAATGTGAAGGAAAGGTTTGAGATTCTAGAAATATCAGCTTCTATTATTTTTCTTGTGCGGAGGATGGATAGCAGGAAATAAGCACGTCATGGGAAACATTTTTTCATTAACATTAAGAGAAGCATGGCAAAATATAATTCCAAACAAAATTAGGGGACCGGCATAAAATTACTACAAAGTTGATGATAACTGAAAGGCAGAGAAAAGTAAACAGCAAGTACTTCACATTCATTCAAATTGACTTTCATGAATGTAGATCTAGAGCAAGTAGGCTATGTTCCAAATTATAAGGTATGCTTATCATTAAACATTAGTACAATGATAGCAGAAGATGAGGGACAAGATTTGGTCCAATAATTAAAGCTCGGCTTTAGCGCAATTACCAAAAGTGTGCTATGACATATGTCATATCATTTATATCTCCACTTATTTCTCATCTCTCTGATAGGAAGTGAAAGATAATCATAAATCTGATCGTTCATTTGTTACCAATGCTCTTTGGTTCTGATAGTGGGTTAGCTTCTACCCTACCATAAATGGAATCACAAGGCAAGACATCTCAGACTGTGAAAAAAGAACTAACACCAATAGGTACACAGTCGTTCCCAGGTTAATACATTATTATCTCAATATAGCTTAAGAAAGCATAGGAGACACACAATTATTGTGTTGAGAGTAATGGTTGGCTTACTACCAAAGAGGCAAAACATATAATAAATATACTTCTTAAATTCCTTCAAGATACTGTTCCACTTCACGAAAAGGTAACAATAGCTAGAAATCAAATGGAACTTACCTGATGCAACATCCAATGACATGATTTTTGCTTCATGACCAGAGAGTGTCTTTACAGGTTTGAAATCCCTTGATGACCATACCTGAAATATAAGTTTAAGATTTAAAATATAAATACAAGCAACAAAAAAAGATCCAAGAAGCAGCACAATCATGAAAGAATTGAAGTTATACCTTAGCAGTCATATCATAGGAAGCTGTGGCCAAAAAGTATCCCTCCTGAGGCTCAAACTTAACTTGAGAGATAAGATTGGAGTGAGCTGGTATGATGTAAGAAGATCTTCTCTGCCTTAAGTCCCAAATACGACAGGTATTATCTTCACCACCACTAGCCAAATGATAACCATTCGGTGAAAAACTGACACCAAGAACCTGGAACCAATAAATAAAATAAGAAGCAGAATTCATCTTTTATGTCTTCTCATATTCCTAAAGCATACGAGGGAAAAGGACATCACACATCAAAGAAAGACTAACCGGTTTAACATGGCCTTCTAGAGCAAGAATACTTCGCCCAGTCCTTAAATCCCACACTCGAACAAGTGCATCCAACCCGCATGATGCCACTAATGAACCGTCATGGTGAAAAGACAATCCATAAACACTCCTACTGTGACCTTCTTGCAAAAGCAGCTCTTCACCACTCTCCACATTCCATAATCTCCAAGTTTTGTCGAAGCTAGCTGTGCCCAAGTATTTTCCGGAAGGATGAAAAGCAATCCGAGCTAGCCGGTCCAAATGTCCCTCAAAAGTTCTGAGGAGAGAACCTTCTGAGTTCCATAACCTTGCGGTCTTGTCAGCAGATGCAGTAGCTAAATAATTGCTTGTCGGAGAGAACACAACATCAGTAGCTCGTTCAGTGTGACCTTTTAGAGTGGAAACCTTTTGCACTTGAGGCATACTCCATATCTTTGCTATTCCGCTCAGGGAACTGAATACAGGAGAAAAGGGGGAAAAAGTTTCATGTGTTGCTTGAATCCATACTCGTAAGTCACAACAGTTAAAAGACACTCTAATAAAAGCATGACAATTTTTTGCTGACGGGAATAAAAAATACTACTTCCAGTTCATTTGGTAGGATCTTGAAAGAATTGAACATCTAACTGTTAGATTTAATATGGGAATCAACAACTACATCCCAGTCCCACGCAAGCTGCGGTCAACTATATGAATCCCCACTAACCATTGTTTTTTCACAAGATTTAATAGGGAATCGCTGGCAAACAAAATTAACGCAGTATATTCCACTCATATGAGACAGTAAAGGTGAAAAACAGAAGTGGGGAACACTAACAGATTTTAAAGTATCCATACTGAAACCTGCAGTTATCCAACTAATAACAATCCATGGATTCTATCCCACCCACCTGCGAAGCCCCCACCCCCCAAAAGAAAAGGAAAGAACGGGGAGAAGAGCACCCTCGAAATAAAATAAATAAATTGGGAGTCGGGTTAGGGTCATGTAAAGCAAGACAGACAGGCACAGAAGAATACCAGGTCGCAAGCATCTTTCCATCATGTGAAAGCGAGCATCCAAAAAGGGGTCGATCGTCTCCAATTTCACTGCAATCAAGGGCTAGGCTCCCTGCTTGCTTTAAAGCCCAATCAACCTCTGCATCCACATCTTCATCTGGATCATCCCTTTTCCTCCTTGCGCGATGGAGACGTAAAGCTGACTTAACTAAAGAATACTTTGCGATTTCTACCCTAGCATCTAAAAGTGCTTTTGATCCTTCTGTGTAAAAAGGGTATTGAATATCCTCCTCCTCTGCTGGTGCAGCAGAAGCTGCAGCTTCTTCATCCTCATGAGCTTTCATCAGCTTTTCCAGCTGCCCTTCTGCATCAAGCCTTGCCATAAGCATCCGCAGTCGATCCCTTCTTTCCATCTCCCTTTCTCCAAAGAGAGTTATGGGTTCGCCAAGCCTTCGAAGTCGAGCTCGAACGGCCATATCATTTGTAGGAACTGCTAACGCAGCAGCACGTCTCTTCATGAGAAGCTCCTGCAGGGCCTTTTCCTGCCTCTCTCGGACAATTCTACTCTCCTCAGAGATCTCATATTCTTGCGTGGATCCTGCAGCACCACGAACTGATCCCATTTCTTCAATGTCTGAATCTGAATCACTCTCTTGCATTTCTCCATTCTGTGCTACCGGAGGCCTAAGGACAGGTGGACGAACAGGCAACGGAGCTAATGGGGGAGGAATAGGGGCAGGAACTGCAGGCCTTGGAGCAATTGCAGGCACGACCGGAGGAAGGATAACTGTTGGAACAACTGGTGGAATGACAGCTGGAACTGGTTGAAGATTAACTGCACCTATAGCATTAACCACAGTTGAATTATCATCAACTAGAGTCGAAGGTTCTGTAGTTGAAATAGGAACTTCATCCTCAGCATCCATAGCATCCATACCCTGATCAAAGAGAAGTCCAGATAGTGAATACAAATAAAAGCAAACAGAACCATTCACTTCAGACATCAGTCAGCAATAACTATAAACCTACTTTCTAACTGAGCAGTGAATTTACTTTGCTCATATTATGCCCTATTTATACAACTAATTTTCCAGGATATCAAGTTATGCCATTTCTCTTTGAATTATGTGATCCATCCCCAGGCCAAACAACGAATTCCCAACTCATTTCCCTCAAGTTTCAGCCTTGTTTTGTGAGTTTTACCAGAATTTGTTAAACCAATCAGCTAAATGAACACTTGTGCATACATACTAAAAGGAAAAGTGATGCTCAATGTTGAAATCAACTATAGCAAGTAGATGAAACAAAATTGCACCAAACGCAATTAATCTAAAAAAACATTCATAAAATTGAATCAGAACAGCTCACGGGTTCAATAACTGTAACTTCTTTTTATAATAATAGGTTCACATCCAGTGAGGGTACACAACAATGCTCCTTGACATAGCATTTCTTCTCTTTAACATGACACTGATTTGTTGAGAAATCGAACTATTCTTACTTGGACTAATTTCTCAAATAACTAGCTTTGAAACTCGCATTAGCTCAAGAGTCAAGATAGACAGCAAAAATTGCGATAGGACTTTGAATCAGAGGCGGACCAATTAATTCTTACAATGGAAGCTGCTAAATAGAGTCAAAGAGAGAGAAACTTACAAACGTCGCCGGAATATGCTAGTCGGTGTTGACAAGGAGATGTAGAGTTTGCGGTGACGGCGGTCGCGCTCCGGCGGAGGAGCAGCAGCAGGGAGGGTTTATCAATGGGGAGAGACAAGAGGTTAATGGGAAAAAAGGAAGGAAAAAAACAAAGGAAATAAATATAAGGAGAATATTATAGTAATTAAATTAAAGAAATATTTAAAAAAATATATGAATTTGTTTTTGGTTTAGAAACATTTGTAATGAGTAATATTAAAAATAGGATAAATTACACGATTGACTCAAGTACCTCTGAACGAAGTGAAATGAGTTTTTCACGGTTTAAGTTGATTCTATTTCGAGTGCAAAAATCATGTCAAAATTTAGCACATATATTAGATACATAATAAATACTAGTAGATAATATTGAGTTGATAGTATAAGAATTAGACTAATATAACTTAATCTCAATAATTAGTAATATAGAGATTATTAATACATTGATTTTTTCTTATAAAAAAAGTTTGAATTTAAATAACATAATACATAAATATGCCATTTAACTTAATTTTATCTGATATTTATGCCCTCCAACTTTGGGTGTGCTCAAGTAGACACTTAAATTTGTATAAAATTGAAGAAGTGAACATATGTGTCTTACGTGACATAATACACGTAGGACGTCACATAAGATACAAAATTGTCATGTTGAACGCCACATATAGGACAAATGTGTAGGGGTGTGCAAAATCGAATCGACGATAAACCGAACCGAAAAAAGTGTTATTGGTTTATTGTTATTGGGTTAACAATTATTTAATGATTTTATAAAAAAAAATATTGGATTATCGGTTCGATATTGGTTTTTTAAATATTGGGTTAATTGATAGCCCATTAAGAATATAATAATTTACTATTTTTAATTTTTAGTCATACATAAATATCAAACAAAAAATATTAATATAATCACTATAATAGACTTTAACTATAAGGATCCTACACAATTAACATCACTTAATTAACTCTGTTTTCTGCATTTATCCTTTAGGTTTTAGTATAACTCTTTTAGGCAACGACTAGGATTGTGAATTATGAGTATTTGCTATACTTTTACTACACTAAGCAGAATTTTTGCACTCAATAAGTAATTAGATTTCTCTCTTTTTTATTTCATGTTCAATTATAGGACAAGTCATATATTTGTTTTGAAATCATTTTCTTATTGGCTAAACCGAAAATCGAACTATTAAAGACCAAAACCGATAACAAATATCTTATTAGTTTGGTTATCGATTTAGCATATTTAAAAACTGAAAACCGATAATACTTAAAATCGAACCGAACTGATCGATACACACCCCTACAAATGTGTCTATTTGTTCAATGTCTACTTGTGCACACCCAAAGTTAAAACACATAAATATCAATTGAGATCAAGCTAAAGGGCATGTGTTAAATCGCAACTGGTTCATCCTCGTACTGAAGGTCTTGGTTTAACAAAACTGAGTCTCACTTATGATGTAACCTTCGTCCCCCAAACCAACCAATTGAATACCTACACAACCTCCCATACAATGCCTCAATGAAGACATCACAATACTCGAGTGATAATTATTGTTGTATGTACACTTAACTAACAACAAAGCTATTTCCAATAACCACCAAAGTTGATCGTACACATGTCTGCAACATGTTATCAAGGACTTTGACACAAACATCAGGACGAATCCTTTCTCACATAACCATGATAAAATTGTAAATCAATACTCGCTACAATAAGAGGTGAGCCTGAACCAACCAACACACACTCATAATACCCAAACAATTATAGTTCTTATCAACATCTCCATCTCACAACATATTTTTCATGAGCTTAAGTTATAAAAATTTGATCTTTAGACATCATATACTCATCGAGGGATATGTCCTAGCATACAAGCCCTCTAACCACACTATCGAATGCTAGATTTAGCAATTATGACTGTAGATTACCTCTTAAGAACAGTAGAATTGGACCCAATGATCCCCATATTCAACCACACATAATCGATACATGACCTCGACGACTAGATGAATATTAAGATTGTTGGACAATCATAGATACGCATGGTAGCTCTTCTGTGAACTCTCATAAGCCAGGTGGTACATGTAAAACCACTGAAATACTTTAACAACTCCAAGACAACACCACATAAGTTATCTGAAATAACCACGTCTTCCCAAATCATTCCACTCAACCGAGAGAACATCGTACACCTTATCCACCACTAGGGATCCCCCCACAAAAGTGAAAACACACATGAGCTTAGGTAGGGAATCATACTCACAACCATATACAAAATAAAATAGATGGTCACATAACAATTTTACGAAATAAATATTGAATAACACTAAAGGTTTTCCTCTGAAAAGTCGATACTAGTCATTTCCATTTAGTTGACTCCACATACTCTTCACATCATTACACTGAGGTTCACACTCTCAATACTAACAACCATCATGAACACTCCGATAATTTACATTACTCTAAACCAACACTTTTAAATGAAAACCTTTCTTAGGTACTTAACAATCAACAATATAAACCTTACTACTCAACCCAGGTGTAAGTCCTTTCAAAGGCTCAATACCTGATACAATTGATTATTTCTCACCTTGCAAATTCATGCCTTGACAAAATATATCACCACGAACGTAGACTTACAATGAAAAATCTGAATTGTAAATTCAACTGTGTAACACAATCCACTTATCTATCAACATTAGCTTGTACCTTGAAGATTATTATGAAATCATGGATCTTCTCTTATCATTGATCGCATCTCCATCGATCTTACAATATCTTTCACAAAAAAATTCAATCGTACTCATTACTAAACTCAAAACAAAAACAAAGCACTTATCATCACACTCGAGCTAATGTTTGTACACTCCTTTCTCAATTTCTTTCCAATAGTTTTAAACAAATCTGACGGACTTGTGACACTATTACCATAGCCATAACAAAATGAATGAAATGACGCGTCTCTGAACCCAATTATCTACCCCTCTGAAGAAATCTCTTCATCCCTTGCAAACAAATAAAATATTCTTGCTCTCGCCTCTCTCTCAAGGTTGTACTATATCCCACTATTTTTTCTTCATTATGATTCAAGCTCTTTTAAATTCTATTCAAGTGGTGTCCCACCATCTCTTAAATTTGATTTTTATTTTATTTGAAAAGATAACAAAAAAAATTGTACTAGCTTAAAAAATGATCAAATCACTAGCTGTCTCAGACATATTTTTTTTTACTAAACTTGAAAACAGAGAAATGAACTCTAACCTGGCATACATTATTAAACTCAATATATTTCATCTAATAAATTTATCCAATAAATAAAATAGTCGACATATCAACAAAAAAAATGACCTAAGATCAGATCCAAAGATCTAATTAGATATCTGCATAAATCGATTTTAATATATGATGATGGATGGTGGTAAAGTTAAGAAAGAAGAAGAAGGTGAAAAAATGCCAAAATATTATATTAAAAATCATATGGTTATATGATGGTAAGGGAAAGGAAGAGATGGCAAACAAAAAGAGAGAGACGAGAAGGGTGGATGGCGATAGGGGCGATGGAGGTGATGTCACCAGAAATGGATGATGTTGGAAAAGGGTTATGGCTAAAGAAGAAAGAAGAAGAAAGATACTTTTTAAAAAATATCTAAAAATTGCTCCTTTCACGCGCTGCAATGTATGTGTGTTGCATTTCTTTTGCCACGCCAGCGAAAAGTGTTCAACAAATATTCATTTTGAACAATAAAAGTGTTCAATACGTACAAGCTTTAATTAGGATATTTAAACAAATTATGTGAACAACTTTAAGGGGCCGTAGATGACTTAAGCCTAAATATAACTACGATAAATTGTTAAAACTTTAGTGAATTGGCAATAACTTAGTGAATCTCATCCTATTAAGAGCGGAGAGCTATCATTCAATTCATCCGGGAAGATAGAGTAGAAATTAATATAAGAAAATATGTAAAAGTACTCAAAATGAATGAAAACATTCAATTTAATAAAAACAAAATTCTTTTTTTCTGATTCATTTTTTTTATGACGCAATACTCAAATCTAGTAATAAACTTATAAATAAAGATAAATCTAATTCATTCATCAGTTTTATTCCAATGTCAGGTATTTTTCATCTTCTGCAGACACGTGTACATTGTTAGGGTTTTGCCCTGATTTTCTAACCTTATTTGAAGTTTATTTTTTCCTAAAAGAAAATATAATATACTTCCATATTTGAGTTATTCTTTCCTTGGAAGAAAAGTTTGGAACTCGATAAATTGAAGACCTCTCTTCTCATATCAAAAACACAATAGCATCCACAATGTATACGTTTAAGAGTTTAGTTTATGGGGAGATTTTTCAATCAACAGTTATAATATTTTTTTCTTTTATATTAGTTTTCATATAATAATATTATATTTTTAGTATTAATTTTTGTCATCTAATTTATCGCCGTCTTAATTTACAATTGTAAGCTTTCGCATGATGTTCTAATCACTTTAGAACCCAAACTACATGAGAATTTTCCCCAATACAATGACCTTCCTCTAACAATATATGGTTGTGAAATTGGTAATGATACAATATATTGTTAGAGGAAGGTCATCCTTATCTGGTATGATAGCCTTCAAAACAAACACGGGAAACTGTTCCACAGCATCTACATTTTTCGTTAATCTTGTACCTTCCTTATCTTATTTCTGTTTTTTTTTCGTAATTTTAATTTAAATATTGCAGAGATTCTTAAGCTTAATTTTTGTCATTGTGGGTGCCATATACCATAGGTAAAATAGGCTATAGAAATGAAAAGATGTGAAAAGTACAACCCTATTTAATATTTTGTTGCTCCTTATATAACTTGATACGTATTTGTCTAAATAATTTACTAGCCAGCTAGTCTTAATATAATGTACGAGTCTTCATTTCTTGTTTAACAATATGTATATTTGAAATATAGTTTAGTAATAAAATATTAAATTGTTATACGGGTTAATATATTTGTTGAATAATTGTTTATATTAATACACTCTCAAAATTTAATTTTTCATTGGGATTCACAACTACAAAATTACTAGCTTAAGTAGAACTAGAAAAAAAAATTGTTTGATGGAAGATCAATATATTAGTGAGTGAAAGTGAAAAAGAAGACAAATCCGTCGATATCTTATTAATTGACTAGTGAATTAGTATATTCAAAAATTGACATCCAATAACTTAAACCATTCAACATAATTATTCATCGTATCAATCCTATAAGTGTCATGATCCAAAAATCAGGAGTGATAACACCTTTCTTATCCCACCAAGATAGGCCAACCTAACGATTCAAACAAATGCAGAAATAATAACAAAATAAAGGGCTGAACATAACATGAACATGCAGAACTTATAATATAACTTAAACACCCCCAAAACCTAGTGTCACATGTATAAGCCTCTAAGTATTAAAATAAAATCAAAGGAGATACGAATCTGAATATCTCCAAAATAAGGAGTTATATAATAAGGAAATAAGTGATGTGTCACGATCCGAGCCTATACCCTGGACGTTACCGGCACTCGAGAATCATTACTGGTCTCCAAGAAGCCCATTATCATGGCTGACTACAAGCAGAAGACCAACTCAAGCATACATAAGTATCAAATTGAAAGAAACGTTTAAAAACAGTTTACTGAATATCAAAACTTTGATGGATATACTGAGTATGAAACATAAGTTTAAATAAAACATCTAAAAATTAAAATCTCTTCAAAATTGTCTATCTATGAAGCCTCTATTGTATATAGACGAGTGTCGGGACAAGACTCGCGACTTCTCAAATAACTTACTAGAAAATAAATGTGAAGTCCCGCAAAATGCAAGGAGGCTCACCTAAGTTGTCTGAAGTGCAAAGTGATTTCAACAAATGTCTGTTGATGATCCTAAGAACCTGTATTTGTGTCATAAAAGATGCAGGTCGAATGACGTCAGTACATTGAATGTACGAGTATGTAATATAGTTGAGTAAAACAAAAACTGAATTGAAAGACCGAAAGCAACTCAACTAAATCAATATATGAAGATGAAGTGTAACCATTTGAACTTTACAATAAGATGTACAATAAAAGCAATATAAAAATAATATACTTTACTCGTGGGGAGTATATCTAACCGACAACTATTACTATGAGCATAGCAATGATATAATGTTTCGCCCGCGTTGCAAGGGACATCATATACCTTGCCGGGGTATAAGATGATATTGCTAGTATGGATCCATCTAATAGGCCTTTTCAGAGGCAGTAAGGAGTCGCATGAAGAATCAATGTTATCCTATCCTACGATGGCTACGTAATTTTATGGGACTTTCGAGTTATAGAGACTCTAACCTAATTTGGTGCTCGATACTACTCCCAAAATAATTAATATAACTTTATGCTCAGTTCACCCTTTACTAAGAAAGGAATTTTTAATATATACATATAACAACCGAAAGCCCTTAAATTTTTATGAAAATAGAGATTTAAAACTCCCCCTTTTAATTTACTTTAAATTTAAGTGAAATGAAAATTAAGACACATGATTAGGACATTTAGGATCTATCAAGGATTAATAGAACCTTTAGGAGTTAATAAGAAGAAGAGAACATAGTCACGATTTAAAGAAACACGTCAGGAAATGAAACATGGAATGAAAACGACCAAGCCACCCTGGCGTACTGAGTGGTGCAGGGCGCCATACCCTAAACTACTGGAAGAAGTTTGGGGCGCATTCAATTTTCTTTACATACTCATACATTTAATGTACTGATGTCATTCGATAAGATATCTTTTAATGATGCAGATATAGGTTCTTTGGATCCTCAACAAGAGTCCGCTGAGATCACTGCATCTGCTCGTCAACTTTTGAGTAAGACCTCCTTGCTTCTGGAGGTCTCCAGTTTTATGAGTTGTTAGTAGTATCTCTATGAGTAGTCATGGGTCTTGTGTCGACACTCATCTTTGTATAGTAGAGATTTCATAGATAGACAGTTTTGGAGAGTCTTTCAGTTTCAGAGGTTTTCTTTAAAACTTATGTTTAAAAATCGGTATATTTAGAGAGTTTGGAGATTTAATACACTGTTGATTTAGCATTTCTTTCAGTTTGATATTTAGGTATGCTCAATTTAGTCTTCTACTTGTAGTCGATTGGGATGAGGGTTCACTTGGGGACCATAGAGATTAACCACATCTATTATGTTTGAAGCAATAAATCAAAAACAAAAGGGAAATAACCTAGACTTGAGATCACATTTACACCATTAAATTTTATGGTAAGTCATACTGATTCATGTAACTATTGCAATTTCTTTTTTGCTATTTTGTTGACGTTTTTTTAACTCTGATAAAAATTTCAGCAAGAATGATTGAAAATTGATCTTTTCTTTTGTTCCTTTCTACAGGTTTCTTCATATAAACAGAGAAAATTGATTTCAATTGCAATGCGACATTACTACTCTTGCACCTCTCAGTCCACAACTTATAACGCTGCTGGAATGGTTGAATTCATTACATTTTGTTCTTTAGTAAACAAAACTTCTATTTCTGCCACTATTATTTGTAGGGTTTTTTCCGCTATAGGGGAGTCGAATTCAAATAAGCTTCTTATGAAGTTTGTTTCATTCCTCAAAGTTTTCTTCCTCCTATTTCATGAAGCTTAATCTTTTACTGTAAGCCAGTGATTCATGTAACTATTGTAATTTCTTTTTGCTATTTTGGTGACTTTTTTTTAACTTTGTTAAAAATTCTAGTAAGGATGATTGAAAATTGATCTTCTCTTTTTTCCCTTTCTACATGTTTCTTCAAATACTTTTTGGGAATATTGCTTGTGGGTTGTGATATATTTGAAAGCACACAACATAAAATATGTGATAACTAATACGAAATCAATGGTGAAGTTTGTTAAAAGAACCAAACAAATTTCTCTCTTGCTTGCTACAGTTAGTATATTTTATTTTAATTGTTTTATCTTAGGTACAAAGATTTTATATGTCATTGCACTCTTCCAAGAATATTAGTATAGAGACAATTAGTCCACTTCTTTTATCGCAAGTTGACTAATTTACCATATTTCTTCCTCTCTTCTTTTTGGGCATAATAAGAGATCATGTTTTGTTGAAACTAACAGATGCCAAAAATACACTATAGCAAAAACATTTTTTATCGGCAATAAATATGAACATTAACGAAGAGTGCTAGAGCCTTTACCAACATTAATTGATTGTCATTAGACTCAATGTCGCTATAGAATTTAGGAATATTTATAGAGAGTACTAATTGCCATTGAAAATATATATTTAGCGGTTAATAATTGTCGTTAAAGATCTTTTTTGTTGTGGTGATAACTCTTTCTTTTGGCTTCTTTCAATTGAATTTGTGAACTGTAAACTTGAATACAGCCCGACAGACTATCTTTTTAAAAAATATGTCAAGCAACATGTTTTTTCTTCTTTATTGTTAGGAAAGTAAGGTCTTCTTTATGGTGTGAGATTTTAATATGTTATGTATCAAATTTTTGGTTTAGAATATCCAGTTGTGAAAAGTTCCCTTCAGATGCCACCTATTGCTTGATTGATCATTTCATTAATTTTTTGTAACTGCATATTATAACCATAACAATAACGATGGTTCAATTTCAAATAAGTTGGGCCCGGTGATATGAAATCTAAGCAATAGTAATGACTATTCTGAGACAATGAGGAAAAAACTTTATGATATTAACAATTTTATTGTCCTTTTTAACATATACATGATACAACATACTATAATAAAAAAAAGATTGATGGAGGTTCATAAGAAAGGAGTCGAAGGTCCTCCATTTGAATTTAGTTAATTATGTTCTTGTATGGACGTAATGTTACACTTTACATGGGAGTGTTGTTGTTCGAGGATTTTTGGTTTCTTCTTTAACGTCTGATGTTGTTCTTTATAACTTCTTGAAATTTAGAAAATTTTGTTATTTCTGACCAACTATTTTCAAAAGATAGATGTCATATTTTCATTATTTTCATACAATTCACCACTAGATGAACGTGAAATTCGCCGGAAAATCTCTTTCCATATGCCGCCGCTGTAACACCCCATATTTGAGAAAGGATTTTTTTTTTAGATTTTCAGAAATTGCATGTGCCACTAACGGAAGCCACCTACGGACCGTCAGTCAGCTCCGTCGATGGACCAACCAACTTTTAGTTTCACACTTCAGATTTCATCCTTCAGTCGCGAACGACGGTCGACCAGCATGGACCGTCATTCGATCTACGGTCCGTAGGTATGATCGTTGGTGAAGGCCAACAACCAATTAGGGGGAAATTGATAATTGGATCAACTTCAAATGGTCATAACTCCCAGAACAAAATGAATTATGTGTCCCATGACCTGTGATATGATAAATAATTGAATCCTCTTTCCAACGCCACCAAGTTTTCTAAAATCCGACCTCCGAGTGAAAAGTTATGCTCATTTTAGTGAAGCCCTGTTGGGCAGACTTGACCGACGGACCGTCGATTGAATGACGGCATGTCAGTCCCGTCCGTCGATCACTCCGACAGCAGTTAAGTCAGGGGTCTTTTGGTCTTTTCCAATTTCATTTATCCCCTAAGATACGTCGTTTAGATCCTAGATCATGAGGTTTTAGTCAGTTTAAGCTTAGAAACATAACTAGAACTTACCTAAGTCAGATCATTCTTCAAAACTTAGAAAATTAGAAGCAAGAGAGGAGAAAAAGGTCAAGAACCCTAGTTCAAGAACGCAACAAGTTTTCCATCAGTTCCAGCCCCGAAATTGAAAGATTTCTCCATGGAATTCGTCACCAAGTATGTGGGATTTCACTAGTGGGTTCTTTTCGCCCATTAGGTCCCTAGTTTTCAGTCAGTTTCTTAATTCCATAATTATGAACATACCTAGGGTTTCTAGAATTTCAACAGATCATCATGAATTAGTTATTTAAATGTTCCAAATCAGATTATCATATTAATGCTCAGTTTATTGCATGAATTTCAAAGCCCTAGCTATGTATTTCTTTAGTTCTTGAATTACACATGCTAGGTCAGATATTTCAGTTATTCAGATATATACATGCTCCAGTTTTGAACACCACATTATCAGTATATTTCAGCATAAATCCTATTTTGAGTTATAAATTTTAAGAAACTTTTTTTAAGACAACACTTGAGTTTTAAACTGAGTTTTTGAGAAAGTTAAGATGAGTTTTGAGAAAGAGCTTCTAAAACATGATTAGTATGACAATCGAGTAGGTCATCAATGTATGAATAGTATGGTATCTAGATATACCATCAATGTTTATG
>JAJOOS010012643.1:0-15286 GCA_029582725.1 Solanum chiquidenum
TGAGGGGAGCCGGTAGTATGTCATGGCCCCGTCCTATCTATGTATGTAGAGGTGTGCGTTGGACAAGTATTTTGTAAATGACCTTGACTCTTATTCTATGATGTCATTTTGAAATGGTTTGCCCTTAGTCCCTATTTTCCCGTTAATTAATATTGATTGTACTTCCGCAACCGATGAAGTGAGATGACAAGTTTGAGAGGCTTGTTTGGGGTTCCTTCGGGTTCCTCATTCGCCATGTCACGTCTAGGCCCTAGGCTTGGGTCGTGACAGCCTCCCCCTCCTATTTTCCCGGGATTATGTAAAGCACTACCATCCGTATTTAACTTGTATCTAGTATTACGAGGAGTCTTCCACATAACTAAGGTGATTCGTATCTCCTGTTTGCCTTTTTCAATGCAAGCCACCAGTTCTGTCCAACTTACAGGCAAATGAAGATATGGAAAAAACAGAATTAATCAGTAAAAGCATGTCTTTAATAATCAAGTATTTAACTTTGTGGATACTGGATGTTTTTCCTCCATATTTGGCTGAACATTTATTCTTCCAGAGATTCCAGCAAATGACTATAGGGAGTATTTGAATGATCATCGTGTGTGCTGTGTTCTTCCCTGCAAGACCTCTCCAACACAATATCTGATTTAATAATGAAATTTTTTGCAGTTGTAGTCCCATGCTGCCTGCAAAGAATTTCCAGATATGGCCTGCAAAATGTCCTTGAAGAAAGATGTGTTCAACATCATCCCATCCCTGTTGAAAACAACAATAACATTTCACAGGTTCCACTCCAAAATTTGCTAAGGATTCATTTTGTTGGTAGTTTATAACGAATTGCTCTCCATAGAAGAAAGGACATTTTAAAAGCTATATGTCTATGCCAAATTTGGGAATTAAGGACTGCAGCAGCCTTTTTCTTCCTGCACATTTCCCAGGCTGATTTGCAAGTGAACTCTCCAGCTTCAGTGAGCTTCCAAACTGCAATGTCTTGAACTCCCTGCACAAACTGAAAGTTAGTATTTAGAATATATGGAATAAGAAGAGGAGGAACCTGTTGTCTCAGTTTCCTTTCATTCCATTTTCCATTTACTAAGAAGTGTGCAATGGTAGCATTGTTAAGGCTTCATATAGAGGTAGCATACATAGCTAGAGCACCCTTTCCTAGCCAGTTATCCCACCAAAAGGAACAACTTCCAGATTTGAGTGTCCAGCCTATATTCTCCTCGACTTGAAGCTTGTGTTTCATCATGTATCTCCACATCAATGACTCTCCTGTATCAACCTTTTTTGCCACTTGATGAGCTCTTTGACAGTATTTAACTTTAAGAAATTGACTCCATAAGGATACCTTAGACCTGAAATTCCACCATTGTTTATATTGTAAAGAAATGCAAATGTCTGACAGCCTTCTGATCCCTATCCCACCTTCTGTATATGGTAAGCTCATAGTGTCTAGAGATGCCCAGTGATATTTCTTTTTATCTGGATCCCTTCCCCAATAGAAATCAGCAATGATAGTCTCAATGTATTTAATAGTAGTGATGGGGGGAGAAAGGGCAGCCATAGTATGAATAGGAATAGATTGCAATGCATGTTTGATCAATGTAATTTTGCCCCCAAAACTAAGTAATCTTGCCTGCCAGCCACAAACGTTTTTGGAAACCTTCTCCACTAAATGAGAATAATAAATGATCCTTTGTCTACCAATATAAAGAGGACATCCAAGATACATAATAAGACTGTTTTTCTGTGAAAAAGTAGTCACTTCTTTAATGTTATGGATGATGTCTTGGGAAGTATTATCAGGAACCATAAAATGACTCTTTTCTTTGTTAATAAGCTGGCCAGAAGTACTTTCATATTCCCCTTACCTGTCCATAATAAGTTTCAGGGAATGTCTATCTGTAGATGCAAAAATAATAACATCATCTGCAAAACTCAAGTGATTAATCTAGGGTCCTCTAGGTTCCATAAAGAATCCTCTGTAATTAGTATTTTGATGTAGAGAATTAAGCAACCTAGTCAATACTTCTGCTCCTAAAATAAATAGGGCAGGGGATAAAGGATCTCCTTGCTTAAGTCCTTTAGTGGAATGAAAGAAACCATGTCGATGTCCATTAATGATTATAGAATACCAATTGTTACTCATTATTCTCTATACTAAATCAATGAATAACTCTCCAAAACCAAATTTCCTAAGAGTCAAACATGTAAATGACTAAGACACTCTATCATATGCCTTGGTCATGTCAAGTTTGATTACAACATTGTTTCCTGCACATGGTTTTTTAATACCATGAGTAATCTCTTGAGCAAGCATAATACTTTCTGTAATACTTCTACCTCTTACAAACCCAGATTGATTGTCTGACAGTAATAGAGGCAGAATAGTAGCCAACCTCATACTCAAAATCTTAGAAATTATCTTGTTAGAGAAATTACTGAGGCTGATAGGTCGAAGATCAGTGAATCTTGTAGGCTGTTCTGTTTTTGGAAATAAAACCAAACATGCATGAGACATGAACTTAGGCATAATGTTACCACAAAAGAAAGATTGTACAGCTGCCAGTAAATCTTCTTTAATAATACTCCAACAAACTTGAAAAAATTTACCCCCAATACCATCTGGGCCAGCTGCTGAGTTTGGATTCATTGCAAATACAACTTGTCTGAGTTCTTCCATATTAAGAAGTGCTTGCAACATCTCATTCTGCTCAGGAGTGACTACTGTAGGAATATTCTGAAGGATTCTGTCATCAATTCTATCATTCTGACCCTTAAACACTTGCTGATAATAATTACATGTTGCCTGTGCTATTTGCTCCTCACCTTGTATCCAGTCCTCATTTTCATTACAAATCTTATGCAAAAATAACCTCCTTCTTCGACCTCTCATCAAAGCATGAAAATATCTGGTATTGGCATCACCATCCTTAAACCATTGTAATTGAGTCTTTTGTTTAAGGATAGATTCTTCCATTTTCAAATACCTAATATAGTTTGCATTCATCTGATGAAGTTTCTGTCTACTATCTTCATTGTTGTTTGTCATAAGATCCTCTTCTACTTGCCTGATATTTTCCTCAAATTCCTTAACCTTAGTAAAGATATCTCCATACTCTTTCTTAGACCATTTGCTAAGTGTAGCTGTAATTCTTTTCATTTTCTGATGCAGTCTCCACATTGGATTGCCATTGACACCCTTTACCCAGCATTGTTGTACTGTCTTAAAAAAAGTGACATTGTCAGCCCAAAAATGTAAGAACTTGAAATATTTAAAGTGACTCTCAATAACCTTAGTCATTTCCATCAACAGGGGACTATGATCAGAACCAACAGAGGGTAAATTCTCAATAGTAGTTTGAGGCATAACTTCTAACCATTTATCATTAACCATAGCCCTATCTAGTCTCTTCCAAACTCTAGCATATGCATCCCTGTGATTACACCAAGTGAATGGGAGTCCTGTGTATCCTAAGTCAGTTAATCCACAAGCCTCTATCACTCCAATAAATTCAAAACTCTTATTCATATTGTAAGGTATTCCCCCAAGCTTCTCCTCTATAGAAGTGATAACATTGAAATCACCAATTGTACTACAAGGTACATCCATATTAGAATAAAACAAGAGTCTGTCCCATAAAGGTCTCCTCATGTAATCTCTACATTTAGCATATATAAAAGACATCATGAACTTTTCAGACAGATCTGTGGGATGAAAAGTTATTGTAATATGTTGATCATGTATTTCCATAATATGACCAGTGATCTCATTGGACCAAAATAACCAGATTTTCCCATTAGCATTACTAACTGCATGATCCATCTGTAATCGACTTCTCACTGTATCAATATGAGAATTATTAGCAAATGGTTCCAGAATAGTAATAACAGATAATTGATGAAGTTTCTTGAGATTTTGAAGCCTTTCCAAGGATCCTTTGGTATTGATACTCCTAGCATTCCAACACATGGCCTTAATCATTAATAACCTTTTGATTTGGACCTAGTCATGGGCCTGCTAGAATTATCAGACAGGCTGGTAATTGGCTGATCAGTATGTTGCATGGTGTCCTCTGCATCCTCATCAGAATCATCCATAGATTGGTTATCAGGATCAAGTTCATCCTCAGAATTAAGAGCCCCATAGTCATCAGGAGGAACCTTAACCTTTTTGCCTTTATTACCTTTATTAACAACCTGTTCATCATCTTTCAGTCTTGTATTTGGAATATTCTGATCTTTAGGAGAGAACTGTTCTTCAATCTGTTTATCTGTAGCTATAATATCAGATTCATAACCCATACTCTATTTCAGTCTCTTTTTGATAGCCTCTCTTTTCTTTTTACTCAATCTGTCACCAGATTTATTATTAGATCTGCCCTGTTGTTGCCCTGTATCTGTAACCTGTTTATTATCAGTATGTTGTTGATTAGTGATAGGGGTAGGAGGGGCTCCATAGTCTCCACTAGGGTCACTATCCACTTCCTCATGACTAGCATGAGTCAGGTGGGACCTTTGGAAACCCCTTCCTGCAAGTTAGTAAGTGTCTCCTGACCCTTCCCATCCAAACCTCCAACAACTACCTCAGCAATAATAGTATCAACATTAATAATGGGATTAGAGGATGGGAGCATTGAGTCAATACCTGTAACAGCATGTCTTATAGACACTTCCTTTCTTTTATTAATTACCTGTGCATATCTTTTATCCTCCTGTACAGACCTGTTAATGTTTTCCTATCCAGTATGTATTGATTTTCGATTATACTCAGCCAGAACTTGTTGTTGAGCTGTTGCTGTCTGATGTCTGCTATCACTTTTATTGCTTTTGTATTTGTCCAGAGCCTCCAAACTAGGTGATGACTCCTGCTGATCAAGATTAATATATGTATTTTGTGTAGGAATAGAAATTATATCTGCCTGTTTGATGGACTGATCTGCTTATCTGGTATTGTCTCGAGGAGCCTGTGGTTGATTATTGTTCCTCCTCCTTTGTGTTTGCCACTGATCATCCTGTTGATACTGCATATGCTCCTGATCTCTGTGCTGCTTATACTGCTGATTATTATCTTCCTTCTGCTCACTATCTTTGTGACCCTTAGATTGTTGTGGATTATTATCCTTGTCTTTAGTATGCTTATTCCTCAAATTCTCCAACTCCTTTTTCTTTTTTTCCTCATCTCTTTGCCTTATGTTACAATCACTTTCCAAGTGTCCTTGATGCTTACAGTAAAAACAATAATCCAGAATATTATCATACTCTATTTTCTGCCATCTCCCATCCGTGATATCCTCCCCTACATAACCCATCCAAATGTAAGGGGGTCTCTTTGCAGTAAGATTAACTTGGACTTTCACCCTTGCTTGACTACCCCTAGTCTTTTTAATAGATGCAGAATCCAAGTATAAAACCTTGCCAATAGGTGAAAGCAGTCCAGAAACAAAGTCCTTATTATAACAATGCCAAGGTAGCTCAGGTAATGAAATCCAAATAGGGACTATAGGAGTTTCTTCAGCCGGTTTAAAATTTGGTGTCCACACTTGAATTCTCATGACTTGCACTGCTATACTCATCCTTTGCTTAGTCCAAACCATATTATAATCAAGCTCATTATCAAGATCAATTTATACATGCCTAGAATTAAAGTGGGCAATCTTAACTCCCCCGGATAGTTGAGTTTGTAGAATGAAATTATTCCTAATAAGCTCCACTTTAGGCATAGTGTAACTAAATTTCCCAATGAGGGTATATTTGTAGGTGGCTGCTAATTCTTTCATGACCTCATCTTTCACATACAACACTGCAGGCAGACCATATTTAGTGGTAATTTCAGGTGCTGTCAATGTAATAGAAACATCACATTTGGCCTGATTGTACCTAAGTCTATCAGCATAGGTTTGGACAACAGTATAAGGGGCAGGAGCAGCTAATGGATCAGTTTTGGGAAGATTAGAAATGTTACCACGATCACTTCTAACATTATTCGTATTAACTTTCTGAACAGATTTATCAAAGTTACTACAAATTCGAGGAAAATTCTCTTGATAAACCTGTTGTTGATCAGCTCTAATACTGGCCTTAACCATATTACTTTTCCTTTGATCTTTAGCAACCTAAATTTGGTCGTTCTCCTTCCTACGTTGCTCATTACTAGAATTCACAGGAATCCCAGGTGTATGAGATTTATCAAGATGAGGTATACCTGTGTTCTTGCTCTGATTCTTGGTAAGTTGTTCATCCATATGAGAAGTGCTCGATTGTCCCAAATCTTGAACATGTTGCTTGCCTTCTCTCTGTTAAATGTTAATTTCCTTTTCAGAATTCGTCACCGGAATCCTTGCAGACTCGCCTGCGCCGACAATTCCACCGTGAGATGAACTTGAAGCTTCAATATTATGGCCTCCACGACCAGTAGCACAATCCCCAATATCAGAATCATCGCAAATCACCTCTATATTGCTTCTTTAGTGGCGTCGTTGGGACGTATCGCCCATAAAAATTGCATGTGTATTTCGCTCAACTAGAACGGTGAAATCATGTGGGGTTTGACTATTATGTCGATCTTGGGACTGGGAACCTTTATCACCGGCCTCTTTGCCTTGAATTTGACTCGAATCTTCGATGGATATATCAGTGCGAGTTCCATCCAACTCCCTTTCATCCATTGCAGTGTGGATTGCTTCTTTTCTCACCTGCGAGGAGTTGTAGGATGAATCTGAAGACGATGCATGTATCGGTTGAATTATATTTTGACAAGGCATCACTGTAGATGGATCCGGTGGTCTAAATCTATCCACTGGCATCTCACTCTCCATCCTATTGATATTGAAACGTTACCAAATTAGCCGATAAGCTAATTTCTTGAGAGTGTCTAGAGAGAGAAAATTTTAGAGAGAGAAAAAATTCTTGAAATGAGGAAGCAGGGTTTAGGGTATAGGATTTAGGGTTTACGGTTTAGGATTTAGGGTTTAAGGTATAGATTTTAGGATTTAGGGTTTAGTGCTTAGGGTTTAGAGTTTGGATTTAGGGTAAATGGTTTAGGGTTTATAGATTTTATTTAGGGTTTAGGTTTAGGGTGGGTTAAGGGTTTAGGGTTTATGGTTTAGGGTTATGGGATTAGAGTTTTGGGTTTAGAATATAGGATTTATGGTTTTGGATTTAGGGTTTAGGATTGAGGATTTAGGGTTTAGGGTTAGGGTTTAGGGTTTAGTGTTAGTGTTTAGGGTTTATGTTTTAGGGTTTAGGGTTTAGGGTTTAGGGTTTAGTGTTTAGAGTTTAGGGTTTAATGATTAGGATTAGGGTTTAGGATTTAGGAATTAAGGTTTAGTGTTTAGGGTTTAGAGTTAAGGGTTTAGGGTTTAGGGTTTGGGGTTTAGAGTTTGGATTTAGGGTTTGGGGTTTAGAGTTTAGATTTAGGATTTAGGGTTTAGGGTTTAGGATTTATGGTTAGGGGTATAGGGTTTAATGTTTAGGTTTTAGTATTTCGGGTTGAGGGTTTAGATTTTGGTATTTAAAGTTTAGTGTTTAAGGTTTAGAGCTTGGATTTAGGGTTTAGGGTTTATGGTGAAGGGTTTAGAGTTTACAGTTTGGATTTAGGTTTTGGAATGGTTTAGGTTTTAGTGTTTAGGGTTTAGGGTTTAGTGTTATGGATTTAAGGTTTGGGGTAAGACTTTAGAATTTAGGGTTTAGGATTTAGGGTTTATGATTTAGAGTTATGATTTATGGTTTAGGGTTTAGGTTTAGGGTTTAGGATTTTGAGTTTAGGATTTAGGATTTAGGGTTTAGAGTTAAGGGTTTAGGGTATAGGGTTTAGGGTTTAGGGTATAGGTTTTAGGGTTTAGTGTTTAGGGTTTAGGGTTTAAAGTATAGGATTTAGGGTTTAAGGTGTAATTTTAGGGTTTAGGGTTTAGGGTTTAGGGTATAGGGTATAGGTTTTAGGGTTTAGGTTTTTGGTTTTGGGTTTTAGCATTTAGGGTTTAAAGTTTAGGATTTAGGGTTTAGGGATTTGGGTTTAGGGTTTAGAGTTTTCATTAAGGGTTTAGAGCTTAGGATTTATGATTTAGGGTTTAGCATTTAGAGTTTGGATTTATGGTTTAGGTCTTAGGGTTTAGGTAAGGCTTTAGGGTTTACGGTTTATGGTTTAAGGTTTAGAGTTTTAGAGTTTAGGGTTTAGGGTTTATGGTTTAAGGCTTAGGGTTTATGGTTTTGGGTATAGGATTTAGGGTTTAGGTTTTAGGGTTTAGGGTTTATGATTTAGGGTTTAGAGTTATGGATTAAGGATTTAGGGTTTAGGGTTTATAGTTTAGGGTTTAGGGTTTACGGTTTCGGTTTAGCATTTAGCATTTAGGGTTAGGATTTAGGGTTTAGTGTTTTGAATTTTATGTTTAGGGTTAAGGATTTAGGGTTTAGGGTTCAGGGTTTAGGGATAAGAGTTTAGGATTTAGGGTTTAGATTTAGAGTTAAGGGTTTAGGGTTTTGGGTTTTGAGTTTATGATTTAGGGTTTACGGTTTAGGGTAAAGGGGCTAGAGTTTGGGTTTAGGTTTTATGGTTTAGGTTTAGTGTTTAGGGTTTAGGGTTTAGGGTTTAGGGTTAGCATTTAGAGTTTTGAGTATAGCATTTAGGTTTTAGGGTTTAGGGCTTAGCATTTAGGGTTTAGGGTTTAGTGTTTAGAGTTTGGATTTAGGGTTTAGAATTTAGGGTTTAGGGTTTAGTGTTTAGGATTTACGGTTTAGGTTTTAGTGTTTAGGGTTTATGGTTTAGGGTTTAGAGTTTAGGGTTTAAAGATTAGGATTTAGGGTTTAGGGTTCAAGGTTAGGATTTAGGGTTTTGAGTTTAGGAATTAGGATTAAGGATTTATGGTTTAGTATTTAAGGTTCAGACTTTACGGTTTTGGGTTTAGGGTTTAGTGTTATGGTTTAGTGTTTAGAGTTTTGATTAAGGGTTTAGAGTTTAGGGTTTAGATCTTAGGATTTACGATTTAGGGTTTAGCATTTAGAGTTTGGATTTATGGCTTAGGTTTTAGGGTTTAGGGGTAAGGCTTTAGGGTTTACGATTTATGGTTTAAGGTTTAGAGTTTTAGAGTTTAGGGTTTAGGGTTTAGGGTTTATGGTTTAAGGTTTATGGTTTATGGTTTTGGGTATAAGGTTTAGGGTTTAGGGTTTAGGTTTTAGGGTTTAGAGTTTAGGATTTAGGGTTTGGACTTATGGATTAAGGATTTAGGGTTTAGGGTTTAAGGTTTATAGTTTAGGGTTTAGGGTTTACAGTTTAGGTTTAGTGTTTAGGGTTTAGGGTTAGGATTTAGGATTTAGTGTTTAGAGTTTCAGGTTTAGGGTTTAGGGTTCAGGGTTTAGGGATAAGAGTTTAGGATTTAGGGTTTAGATTTAGAGTTAAGGGTTTAGAGTTAAGGGTTTAGGGTTTTGGGTTTTGAGTTTACGATTTAGGGTTTAGGGTTTAGGGTTGTAGGTTTAGGGTTAAGGGGTTAGAGTTTGGGTTTAGGGTTTATGGTTTAGCTTTAGTGTTTAGGGTTTATGGTTTAGGTTTAGTGTTTAGGGTTTAGGGTTAGTATTTAGAGTTTTGAGTATAGGGTTTAGGGCTTAGCATTTAAGGTTTAGGGTTTAGTGTTTAGAATTTGGATTTAGGGTTTTGAGTTTAGGGTTTAGGGTTTATTGTTTAGGATTTATAGTTTAGGGTTTAGTGTTTAGGGTTTAGGGTTTAGGGTTTAGAGTTTAGGGTTTAAGGATTAGGATTTAGGGTTTAGGGTTCAAGGTTAGGATTTAGGGTTTTGAGTTTAGGAATTAGGATTAAGGATTTATGGTTTAGTGTTTAAGGTTCAGAGTTTACGGTTTTGGGTTGAGGGTTTAGGGTTATGGTTTAGTGTTTAGAGTTTTGATTAAGGGTTTACAGTTTAGGGTTTAGAGCTTAGGATTTACGATTTAGGGTTTAGCGTTTAGTGTTTAGATTTATGGTTTAGGTTTTATGGTTTACGGGTAAGGCTTTAGGGTTTACGGTTTATGGTTTAAGGTTTAGAGTTTTAGAGTTTAGGGTTTATGGTTTATGGTTTTGGGTATAAGGTGTAGGGTTTAGGTTTTAGGGTTTAGTGTTTAGGATTTAGGGTTTAGAGTTATGGATTAAGGATTTAGGGTTTAGGGTTTATATTTTAGGAATTAAGGTTTATTGTTTAGGGTTTAGAGTTTGGATTTAGGTTTAGGGTTTAGGGTTTATGGTTAAGGGTTTAGAGTTTAGGGTTTAGAGTTTAGGGTTTAGAGGTTAAGGTTTAGAGTTTGGATTTAGGGTGTAGGGTTTAGAGTTATGTTTAGGGTTTATGGTTTAGGGTATGGGGTTTAGGTTTTAGGGTTTAGGGTTTAGGGATTAGGGTTCAGAGTTTAGGATTTAATATTTATGGTTTTGGTTTTAGGGTTTAGGATTTAGGGTTTTGGGTTTAGGGTTTAGGATTTAAGGTTTAGGGTTTACTATTTAGGATTTAGAGTTTTGATTTTTGGATTCGGGTTGAGTGTGTAGGGTTTAGGGTGCACGTTTTAGGGTTAGACTTTAGGGTTGGGTTTTGGGTTTAGGGTTTTGGTTTTAGGGTTTAAGGTTTAGGGTTTAGGGTTGATGGTTTAAGGCTTTAGGGTTTATGGTTTAAGATTTAGGGTTTAGGGTTAACAGTTTATGGTTTCGGGTTTGGAGTTCAGATTTTAGGGTTTTGGGTTTAGGTTTTAGGGTTTAGCGCTTGGGTTATGATTTACGGTTTAGAGTTTTAATTAAGGGGTTAGGGTTTAGGGTTTAGAGCTTAGGATTTATGATTGACGATTTAGGGTATAGAGTTTGGATTTATGGTTTAGGGTTTAGGGTTTAGGATTAAAGGTTTAGGGTTTAGGGTTTAGGATTTAAGATATAGAGTTTAGAGTTTAGTGTTTAGGGTATAGGGTTTAGTGTTTATGGTTTATGGTTTAGAGTTTAGGATTTAGGGTTTGGGTTTTAGTGTTTAGGGTTTAGGATTTAGGGTTCAGAGTTATGGAATAAGGGTTGAGGGTTAAGGTTTAGGGTTTAGGGTTTAGGTTTAGGGTTTAGGGTTTTGGGTTTAGAGTTTAGGTTTAGGGTTTAGAATTTAGTATTTAGAGTTTTAGGTTTAGGGTTAGGATTTAGGGTTTAGGGTTCAAGGTTTAGGGTTTAGAGTTTGTATTTAGGGTTTAGGGTTTAGGTTTAGGCTTTAGGGTTTAGGGTTTAGGGTTTAGCGTTATAGTTTAGAGTTATGAGTATAGGGTTTTGGGTTTAGGATTTAGGGTTTAGAGTTTAGGATTTAGGGTTTAGGGTTTAGGGTTTAGGGTTTAGAGTTTAGAGTTTGGATTTAGGGTTTAGGGTTTAGCATTTAGGATTTAGGGTTTAGGGTTTACAATTTAGGGTTTTGTGTTTAGGGTTTAACTATTAGGGTTTAGGGTTTAGGGTTAGGATTTAAGGTTTAGGGTTTACGATTTAGGGTTTAGTGTTTAGGGTTTAAGTATTAGGGTTTAGGGTTAGGATTTAAGGTTTAGGGTTTATGATTTAGGGTTTAGTTTTTTGGGTTTAAGTATTAGGGTTTAGGGCTTAGGGTTTAGAGTTTAGGATTTAGGATTTAGGGTTTAGAGTTTGGGTTTATGGCTAAGGGTATAGGATTTAGTGTTTACGGTTTAGGGTTTAGGGTTTAGGGTTGGGTGTTTAGAGTTTAGAGTTTAGGATTTAGGGTTTAGCGCTTAGGGGTTAGACTTTGGATTTAGGGTAAATGGTTTAGGGTTTATAGATTTTATTTAGGGTTTAGGTTTAGGGTGGGTTAAGGGTTTAGGGTTGTGGGATTAGAGTTTTGGGTTTAGAATATAGGATTTATGGTTTTGGATTTAGGGTTTAGGATTGAGGATTTAGGGTTTAGGGTTAGGGTTTAGGGTTTAGGGTTAAGGGTTTAGGGTTTGGGGTTTAGGGTTTAGGGTTTAGAGTTTGGATTTAGGATTTAGGGTTTAGGGTTTAGGGTTGAGGATTTATGGTTAGGGGTATAGGGTTTAATGTTTAGGTTTTAGTATTTAGGGTTGAGGGTTTAGATTTTTTTATTTAAGGTTTAGTGTTTAAGGTTCAGAGCTTGGATTTAGGGTTTAGGGTTTATGGTGAAGTGTTTAGAGTTTCCAATTTGGATTTCGGTTTTGGAATGGTTTAGGTTTTAGTGTTTAGGGTTTAGGGTTACGGATTTAAGGTTTAGGGTAAGACTTTAGAATTTAGGGTTTAGGGTTTAGGGTTTATGCTTTAGAGTTATGATTTATGGTTTAGGGTTTAGGGAGTAGGGTTTAGGTTTGGGTTTTAGGTTTTTGAGTTTAGGATTTAGGTTTTAGAGTTTAGAGTTAAGGGTTTAGGGTTTAGGGTTTAAGGTATAGGGTTTAGGTTTTAGGGTTTAGGTTTTAGGGTTTAGTGTTTAGCATTTAAGGTATAGGATTTAGGGTTTACGGTTTAGCGTTTAGGGTTTAAGATTTAGGGTATAGGGTATAGGGTTTAGGGTTTAGGTTTTTGGTTTTGGGTTTTAGCATTTAGGGTTTAAAGTTTAGGATTTAGGGTTTAGGGATTTAGGTTTAGGGTTTAGGGTTATGGTTTAGTGTTTAGAGTTTTTATTAAGGGTTTAGAGTTTAGGGTTTAGAGCTTAGGCTTTACGATTTAGGGTTTAGCATTTAGAGTTTGGATTTATGGTTTAGGTCTTAGGATTTAGGGGTAAGGCTTAAGGGTTTACGGTTTATGGTTTAAGGTTTAGAGTTTTAGAGTTTAGGGTTTATGGTTTAAGGCTTAGGGTTTATGGTTTTGGGTATAGGATTTAGGGTTTAGGTTTTAGGGTTTAGGGTTTAGGATTTAGGGTTTAGAGTTATGGATTAAGGATTTAGGATTTAGGGTTTAGGGATTATAGTTTAGGGTTTAGGGTTTACGGTTTAGGTTTAGCATTTAGGGTTTAGGGTTAGGATTTAGTGTTTAGTGTTTAGAATTTTAGGTTTAGGGTACATGATTTAGGATGTAGGGTTCAGGGTTTAGGGATAAGAGTTTAGGATTTAGGGTTTAGATTTAGAGTTAAGGGTTTAGGGTTTTGGGTTTTGAGTTTACAATTTAGGGTTTAGGGTTTAGGTCTGTAGGTTTAGGGTAAAGGGGTTAGAGTTTGGGTTTAGGGTTTATGGTGTAGGTTTACTGTTTAGGGTTTAGGGTTTAGGGTTTAGAATTTGGATTTAGGGTTTAGAGTTTAGGGTTTAGTGTTTAGGATTTATGGTTTAGGGTTTAGTGTTTAGGATTTAAGGTTTAGGGTTTAGAGTTTTGGGTTTAAGGATTAGGATTTAGGGTTTAGGGTTCAAGGTTAGGATTTAGGGTTTTGAGTTTAGGAATTTGGATTAAGGATTTATGGTTTACTGTTTAAGGTTCAGAGAATGCGGTTTTGGGTTTAGTGTTTAGGGTTATGGTTTAGTGTTTAGAGTTTTGATTAAGGGTTTAGAGTTTAGGGTTTAGAGCTTAGGATTTACGATTTAGGGTTTAGCATTTAGAGATTGGATTTATGGTTTAGGTTTTAGGGTTTAATGTAAGGCTTTAGGGTTTACGGTTTATGGTTTAAGGTTTAGAGTTTTAGAGTTTAGGGTTTAGGATTTATGGTTTAAGGTTTAGTGTTTATGGTTTTGGGTATAGGGTTTAGGGTTTAGGGTTTAGGGTTTAGGGTTTAGGGTTTAGGTTTTAGGGTTTAGTGTTTAGGATTTAGGGTTTAGAGTTATGGATTAAGGATTTAGGGTTTAGGGTTTAGGGTTTAGGGTTTAGGTTTAGGGTTTATGGTTTAGGGTTAGCATTTAGAGTTTTGAGTATATATTTTAGGGTATAGGGTTTAGGGCTTAGCATTTAGGGTTTAGGGTTTAGTGTTTAGAGTTTGGATTTAGGGTTTAGAATTTAGGGTTTAGGGTTTAGTGTTTAGGATTTATGGTTTAGGTTTTAGTGTTTAGGGTTTATGGTTTAGGGTTTAGAGTTTAGGGTTTAAAGATTAAGATTTAGGGTTTAGGGTTCAAGGTTAGGATTTAGGGTTTTGAGTTTAGGAATTAGGATTAAGGATTTATGATTTAGTGTTTAAGGTTCAGAGTTTACAGTTTTGGGTTTAGGGTTTAGGGTTATGGTTTAGTGTTTAGAGTTTTGATTAAGGGTTTAGAGTTTAGGGTTTAGAGCTTAGGATTTATGATTTAGGGTTTAGCATTTAGAGTTTGGATTTATGGTTTAGGTTTTAGGGTTTAGGGTAAGGCTTTAGGGTTTACGGTTTATGGTTTAAGGTTTAGAGTTTTAGAGTTTAGGGTTTAGGATTTATGGTGTAAGGTTTAGGGTTTATGGTTTTGGGTATAGGGTTTAGGGTTTAGGGTTTAGGGTTTAGGGTTTAGGGTTTAGGGTTTAGGTTTTAGGGTTTAGAGTTAAGGATTTAGGGTTTAGAGTTACGGATTAAGGATTTAGGGTTTAGGGTTTAGGGTTTACGGTGTAGGTTTAGCATTTAGGGTTTATGGTTAGGATTTAGGGTTTAGTGTTTAGAGTTTCAGGTTTAGGGTTGAGGATTTAGGGTTTAGGGTTTAGAGTTTATGGATAAGAGTTTAGGATTTAGGGTTTAGGATTTAGAGTTTAGATTTATAGTTAAGGGTTTAGGGTTTTGGGTTTTGAGTTTAGGGTTTAGGGTTTAGGGTTAAGGGGTTAGAGTTTGGGTTTAGGGTTTATGGTTTAGGTTTAGGGTTTAGGGTTTAGGTTTAGGGTTTAGGGTTTTGAGTATATATTTTAGGGTTTAGGGTTTAGGGCTTAGCATTTAGGGTTTAGGGTTTAGTGTTTAGAGTTTGGATTTAGGGTTTAGAATTTAGGGTTTAGGGTTTAGTGTTTAGGATTTACGGTTTAGGTTTTAGTGTTTAGGGTTTATGGTTTAGAGTTTAGAGTTTAGGGTTTAAAGATTAGGATTTAGGGTTTAGGGCTCAAGGTTAGGATTTAGGGTTTTGAGTTTAGGAATTAGGATTAAGGATTTATGGTTTAGTGTTTAAGGTTCAGAGTTTACAGTTTTGGGTTTAGGGTTTCGGGTTATGGTTTAGTGTTTAGAGTTTTGATTATGGGTTTGGAGTTTAGGGTTTAGAGCTTAGGATTTACAATTGAGGGTTGTCACGACCCGGGAGCACCCCCTAGTCGTAACCGGCGTACTCGACCTCAAAGAGGTCTAATACAAGCCTCTTAGCATTCATTCATCGCATAGACACCAAAACCATAAGGAATTAAAACTTTCTTCACACACGAAGATAC
>JAJOOS010012644.1:0-33862 GCA_029582725.1 Solanum chiquidenum
ATTGAATATAATCGTTAGTTAAAAGTAAAGTCTAAACCATTTTCCTCGTGGGATCGACCCCAACCTACAAGTTGGGTTCTTTACTTGATAACGATCGCTTATGCTTCTGAAAGGAGGTGTAATTTGAGCGTATCAAATTTTGGCGCTTTCAAGGCCTGGCCCCTATCTTTTAAAATTTTCTTTTCCCCCTTTCATTCTACAAGGAAACATTGAATTCACATCAACAGATGCCGGGAGATGCAGCAAGAAGACCTTAGCTTAACACAATTGAACCTTTCTGAGTCACTAACCTCAAAATAAAACGAGTAAATTCCTGCTTGTTCAAAAAATCAGTCCCCATTATTCGTGGTTTAACATGTCCTCAAACAAATCAACTCTTATGTGTTCATATGCTTTCTATGTGATATTTTGCATTACTTACCCTGAACTAAAACCAATAAATTTGCCTTTGAGTTGTTTTTCATTCAGAGGTAGTTAGAACTGATCTATGTCGATAAGCTGTCTGAACACCCTTATTTTACAAGATCAAAAGACCCTACAAATTCCTTCCCCAATCAAAGTTCTCGGAAGGGCAAGTCAACAATGAGCGATAACGTTGAGGATATCGGCCTTACCGATGTCGTCGTGGCTCTGCCCGCCATTGCTGATCAGAACGAACTAATTATGCAGTTGATGCAACAAATCACTGAGATGAGGGTCGAAATGCAGAGAAGGCAAGATTTGCCTAATCCGGGTGTTACTTTCAATGCTCCAGTAGACGAAAGGCCTCCACTTCACTTTCCTCCTTCAAACACGGAACAGGCTCAAAACCCACCCTCCAGTCCTGCTCATAACCCCTCAATTATCGACCTAACCACCCAAAATCGCCATTATGCCTCCGTCTCTTATCAGACACCACCCCCTCCTCAAAATACCAACCTCCAAGTGCCACTTCCTCCCCAAAACGCCAACCTCCAAACTGATTCACCCCCTCAAAACCAAAACATTAACAACCCGCAAACTTCCCTCCATCACCAAAATCAACATACCAACCCCCAGACTTTCCCTCAAAAATACCAAGCTACTCAAAATGACCAGAGTCCCTCCATTGCTCCACCCCTACATCAAAAATCCACTTTCCAAATCCCGGTCCCCAATGAGCATGACGCCAATGGTTCTGAGCTCAACCACTATGAGGAGGGAGAGATAGAGTGGAGATCAAAGGAAGAGGCCGTCAAGCTGAATATGAAGGAAGAGATCTGAAAGGCCATGAAAGAGTTGCAATGTATTCCTGAAGTCGCTGGTTTGAGTTATGAAGATTTATGCATTCATTCGAATTTAGACCTCCCGAAAGGGTTCAAGGTGCCAAAATTTGACGTTTTCAGAGGAATAGGGAACCCCTTAGCGCACCTGAGGGCCTATTGTGACCAGCTCGTGGGAGTTGGAAGATATGACGTTTTACTAATGCAGCTTTTTAGCCGAAGTCTGAGTGGGGAGGATCTGGAATGGTTTACATCTCATGAAACAAGACAGTGGCCTATCTAGAATGCTCTGGCTAAGGACTTCATCGAACAATTCGCCTACAATGTAGAGATCGTTCTTGATCATTATTCCTTGGAAAAAATGAAGCATAAATAAAATGAAAGTTACAGAGAATTTCCATACAAATGGAGAAAGGAGGCAACTAGAGTTCGGCCTCCTATGTCTGAGAAGGAAATTGTTGAAGTATTTGTATGGGTTCAAGAGCCCGAATATTATAATAGAATTATATTGCTCATTAGAGCAAAGTTTGCTGAGATAGTCAAAGTAGGTGAGACTATCGAAGATGGATTAAGAACCGGGAAAATTGTATGTATTGCTACCTCGCCCGGATCCTCAGGTTTGTTGAAGAAGAAAAGAGAAGATGTGTCTTCTATCTCTTATGAGAGGAAGAAGACCCCAAGGAAATCCTCATCATACCAAGGTCGTTCTCGACCTTCACAAAGTTTTTACCCGGCTTGTTATGCACAGGTTGATTACCAAAATACCCCTCACCCTAGTTACCAAAATATCCCTCCCCCCAATTATCAAAATACTCCCCCTCCTATCTACCAAACTCCCACTCCAGTTTACCAAACTCCACCTCATCACTACCGGAACGTCGCCCCCAACTGTGCTAACGTTCAGGCAAATTACCAAACTCCTCCTCCAATGTACCAAACCCCAGCTCCACTTTACCAAAATACCCCCCCCCACCGAACTACCAAGCTCCACAGCCAAATTACCAAACCAATCCATACCCAAGATATCAAGCCCCCCATCCAAACACTCCAAATTATCATCAAATGTCTCCTCCTCAACAAGGCAATTAAGATCCCCACCGTCTTAGATTTGAGAAAAAGCACACTGGAATTTTCACTCCGCTCATTGAAAGCCGAACAAAGCTGTTCGAGCGATTAACTGTGGCACAATATATTCATCCAGCGGGGCCCAAGTCAGTTGACACTAGCTCAAAGTTTTACAGACCTGATCAGAGGTGCTCATATCACTCCAATGGTGTTGGGCATGATACCGAGGACTGTATCAACGTAAAGCACAAGATCCACGACCTGATTGACCAAAAAATAGTCTCTCTCCAGAAAGTCGCTCCCAATGTCAATAGTAATCCTTTGCCAAATCATAGAGGTGTCACTATCATTATGATAGAGACGAATGAGGATTGGTGCGTGACAAAGGCAATAGTTCCGATCGCACCTGATGAATTGGAAAGGGTTGTAGCTTCATTGAGCATTAAAAAGAATAAAGATTTTGTGATTTTGACACCCGAGAAGGTTGTTGCCTTGGTGCCACAAGAAACTCTTGCCCGACCAAAGTTTGTGATTGAAACGGCTGTTACCCAGGGTATGACCAGATCCGGCAGGTGCTACACACTGGAAGAGTTAGCCCAGGGAGTGCAGAAAAAGGATCAGCCTAAAAGGCCAATTAGTGAAGCTGAAGCAGAAGAATTCTGGAGAAAGATGCAACCAAAAGATTACTCGATCGTGAAGTATCTAGAGAAAACACCTGCTCAGATTTTTGTATGGGCTTTGTTGATGAGTTCACAACTGCATAGGCAAGCGTTGATGAAGGCTTTGGATGATACTTATGTGCCTGTGGATACTAACAATGATAATCTTGCAGCCATGATAAACCAAGTTGTTTGAGGGCACCGCATCAGTTTCTGTGACGAAGAGCTGCCTTTTGAAGGCAAGATGCACAACAAAGCTCTGCACGTCACCATTATGTGCCGAGACAAAGTTATAAATTGCGCCTTGGTCGATGACGGATCTGGTCTCAATATTTGCCTACTTTCGACTCTAAAGCAGCTAAACTTCGACTTAGGAAAAGTTTCACCAGAAACAATTCAATGTGAGGGTTTCGATGGAGTGCAAAGAGACACGTTGGGTATTCATATGGGTCTTGCGGAATTCAATGTGGAGTTTCAGGTGTTGGACATCAATACCAGTTACAATTTACTTCTGGGAAGACCGTTTATCCACATGGCTGGGGCTGTGCCTTCTAACCTTCACCAACTGATGAAATTTGTTTGGAAGGACCAGGAATTGGTCATTCACGGTGAAAGAAGCCATTCCAATGGATATGCATCGATCGTTGATGAGGTCTCCCGAGGTTGTGATTTCTACACAGTGGAGCTGGTAAATGCCACCAGTGATGACTTGGCTCCACAGCCCCCTATGCCTTCTGTGTACAAGATGATTTCTATTGTTATACTCCGGAGTGGTTTCGAACCAGGTTTCAGATTGGGGAAGCATTTCCAAGGAATTGTCGAGCCTATCCAAATTCCCGCCAAAGGAGTAAAGTTTGGCTTGGGGTATGTCCCCACAGATGATAAAGCAGAGATAAAGAACAAGAGTGTTGATCAAGCATTGGTCAGGCCAAATCCTCATTTATACCAGTCATTCCCGGTGCGAGAATATGTCAACGATGGCGGTCTGGGGAAAGGAATTTGGGGCATGTTCGAAGAAGTTGACGCAGTCATGGAGGATGAAGCTGGGACCTCAAAAATCCGCGATGCCGAGCCAGAGGAGCAGTTGCAGAATTGGACCTCCACGCCACTTTTGATCCTCCGTTCAACTTGGTAGAAAGGACGCATATTTATGTTTGTTTTGAAAATTAATGGTAGTTCGGAAGAGGCCCGAGACCCACCATTTATGCAGTTTTCTTTTAATGTTTGAGTTTTTTTTAAACTCCACTGTGATGTTTAAAAAGGCAAAATGGCCCTTGGCCATGGCCAAAGTTTGTGCTTGTTTTTAAATTTAAATGAAACCCTCTTTTATCAAAATTTGTTTATTTTCTTGTCTGTTATGTTTTACTTTCCTAACTTTGTTTGTTTATGATATCAGTAATATTAATTTAAAACCTGTCAATGGCATGTCATGTCATAAATCGAGTGAACAAAATGAGGCAAATGATGATGAATGCGAGGAATACGAAGAACAAAATGAGGTACCCGAACATGTTGCTGAAGAGTTTCGACAATTTGAAAATCAACCCAAGCCGAATTTAGAAGAAACCGAAACTGTGAATCTTGGAGATGAGGAATGTGTTAAAGGAGTAAAAATCAGCGTCCATCTGACTGAAGCTCAAAGAAGGGCCTGGTTCATTTGCTTAGAGAATACATTGATGTATTTGCCTGGTCATATAGAGATATGCCAGGGCTGAGTACGAATATGGTGTCCCACAAGTTGCCGATTAATCAAGAATTCAGTCCAGTAAAACAAAATAGTCGGAAGTTCAAGCTTCAGTTGAGTTTAAAGATCAAAGAAGAGATTACCAAACAGATCGAGTCTCAAGTAGTAGAAGTGACGCAATATCCGACTTGGTTAGCCAATGTTGTTCCGGTTGCCAAGAAAGATGGAAAGATCAGAATTTGCGTTGACTACCGAGATCTCAACAAAGTAACCCCAAAAGATAATTTTCCATTACCAAATATCTACATTCTCATTGATAATTGTGTTAAGCATGAGATGCAGTCATTTGTGAATTGTTATGCGGGTTACCACCAGATCCTGATGGATGAAGAAGATGCAGAAAAGACAGTTTTCATTACGCGTTGGACTGTATATTATTATCGGGTGATGCCGTTTGGTCTCAAAAATACCAGTACTACTTACGTGAGGGCTATGACGACCATCTTTCATAATATGATTTACAAGGAGATCGAGGTGTATATAGATGATATCATAATCAAGTCCCGCAAAAGTTCGGATCACTTGACTCACTTGAGGAAATTATTTGATCGTCTACATCGATACATTTTAAAGTTAAATCCCGCCAAGTGTGCTTTTGGAGTGCCGACCGGAAAATTGTTGGGATTCATAGTTAGCAGAAGAGGCATTGAGCTTGATCCTTCCAAGATCAAAGCGATTCAAGAGTTACCTCCTCCGAAGACCAAGAAAGAGGTGATACGTTTCCTGGGAAGGTTGAACTACATCAGTCGGTTTATAGCTCAGTCCACCGTGGTGTGTGAGCCCATTTTCAAATTGTTGATAAAAGATGTCTTGACCAAGTGGACCGAAGAATGTCAAAGTAATTTTGATGCCATCAAGGACTATTTGTCCAATCCACCAGTATTGGTTCCCCGACGGGAGAGAAGTCCATTGTTACTATATTTGTCGATCTTGGATAATGCAATTGGATGTGTGCTTGGTAAACATGACGAAACTGGGAAGAAGAAGCGAGCCATCTATTACTTGAGTAAGAAATTCACTCCATATGAGGCTCGTTACACTCTTTTGGAAAGGATATGTTGTGTTTTGACCTGGATTGCTCAGAAGTTGAGACATTATTTGTCTTCTTATACCACATACCTTATTTCCAAAATGGATCCATTGAAGTATATTTTCCAGAAAGCAATGCCGACCGGGAAGTTGGCTACATGGCAAATGTTTTTGAGTGAGTTTGACATTGTGTATGTGAATCAAAAGGCGATAAAAGCACAGGCCTTGGATGATCATCTTGTGAAGAATCCAGTATATGAAGAGTATGAACCGCTCAAGACTTATTTTCCCGATGAAGAAGTTGCATTTGTGCGTGAAGATATTTTTGAAGCATACCCTGGTTGGAGAGTATTCTTTGATGGAATGGCAAATCACCAAGGGAAAGGTATCGGAGTGGTCTTAGTGTCAGAAACCGGTCAGCATTATCTTATGGCTGCTAAACTCCGATTTGATTGCACAAACAACATGGCTGAGTATGAAGCTTGCATCATCAGTCTGAAGATGGCAATCGATATGAACGTTCATGAGTTATTGGTTATTGGAGATTCAGATTTGCTGATTCACCAAGTTCAAGGAGAATGGGTCGTGAAGAACCCAAAGATCACACCGTATGTGCAGTATATACAGAAGTTGTGCAAGAGATTTCACAAGATTGAATTCAAGCACACTCCCAGGACACATAATGAGTTAGTCGATGCTCTTGCCACCATCGTATCAATAATTAAACATCCAGATACAAGTTATATCGATCCAGTGGATATAGATGTAAAAGAGCAGCCTGTCCATTGTTCACATGTTGAAGCGGAACCAGACGGTTTGCCTTGGTATTTTGACATCAAGAAATACTTGGAGACCGGAATTTATCCTGAGAACACAACGTTCAACTAGAAGAAGTCGATACGCCGCATGGCCCTCAATTTCTTTCTAAGTGGGGAAACCATTTATAGGAGGACGCCAGAGTTAGGTCTTCTCAGATGCGTTGATACTGGTGAAATACATGCCGGAGTTTGTGGTACTCACATGAATGGACTCACTTTGAGTAGGAAGATCCTCCGAGCCGGTTATTTTTAGATGACTATGGAGCATGATTGTTGCAAGTTTGTGCAGAAATGTCATAAATGTCAAGTGCATGGTGATTTGATTCGAGTCCTGCCTCATGAACTTAACGCTATGAGTTCACATTGGCCATTTGTAGCTTGGGGCATGGATGTCATTGGTCCGATAGAGTCAGCCGGCTCTAACGGGCACAGATTCATTTTGGTTGCCATTGACTACTTCACCAAGTAGGTGGAAGCAGCTTCATATAAGTTAGTGACCAAGAAGGTTGTAGCTGATTTTGTTCGCAACAATTTGATATGTAGGTTTGGCGTACCAGAATCCATCATTACTGATAATGGAGCGAATCTCAACAATCACTTGATGAGAGAGATGTGTGAATAATTCAAGATTACTCACCCGAACTCAACCGTCTATCATCCCCAAATGAATGGAGCTGTAGAAGCCGCCAACAAGAACATAAAGAAGATTCTGAGAAAAATGATTGACAATCATAGAGGTTGGCACGAGATGTTGCCGTATGCTCTATTGGGTTACAGAACGACTGTAACGACGTCAATTGGAGCAACTCCATACTTGTTAGTATATGGAACAGAAGCAGGTATACCTGCCGAAGTTGAGATACCTTCATTAAGAATCATCCAAGAAGTTGAATTGAGTGATGTTGATTGGGTCTGCAAGAGGATTGACCAGTTAACCTTTATTGATGAGAAGAGAATGGTTGTTGTTTGTAATGGTCAACTATATCGACAGAGAATGATTCGTGCTTTTCATAAGAAAGTAAGAGCCAGGATATTTGAAATTGTCCAGTTGGTCCTTAAACGCATTTTCCCCCATTAGGATGAGTACAAAGGGAAATTTGCACCAAATTGGCAAGGGACCTACATGGTTCACAAAATGTTATCTGGAGGTGCCTTGGTCCTGTCGGAGATGGATGGCACCGAATGGCCAAAGCCGATTAACTCAGATGTTGTCAAGAGATATTATGTGTGAAGTTCCCATGTGTATTTCTGTTATTTCCTTGTAATCGTTCCATTTGCTCGTAATCTCTTCGTTTAAAAAAATTTCCTTTTTATCTGAACTACATTCGACCTAAATTCTCAAGAATGAGATACGTAGGCGGCCTATGTCGGCCTCGGTCGGTTTCTTAGTTAAATTTCTTATATTTTGTTAATCCTCGAGAAGGGGAACTACGTTTGACCTGATTCCTGCCTCAACGGGATACGTAGGCGCCACAAGGGCTCAATCATATCTCCCGAAAGATTTCTATTTTTCTTTACAATAGAAACTGGGACAGAATTTTTGAGAGAAACTCAAAAATTCTCAAGAAGAAGATCTCTCCAACAAAGTCGAGACTGAAGTTACTTTGAGATTTGCAACTGGGACAAATTTTTTGAGAAGATCTCAAAAATTCCGTGATTTGCTCACCAACAGTTAAAGATACACCAAGATAGTTAACTGGGACAGAAATTTTTGAGGATGACCTCAAAAAAATTCAATAAGGTTCATCGGGAGTTTAGAGAAACTTTGAATACTTCCCAGCAAATAATCAGATAGACCTCGAAGCATCAACTTCAAAGGCGATCGCTAAAGCTCGACGTGACATGACACTTGGCAGCAACCTTTTCCAAATATTTCTTTTTTGAAAACCTATTTTCCTTAAAACTTTTCTTTTGTGTTTAAATTATTTTGCATAAATATGCTTTGTCTTATCTATCAAGAAGCGGGAGATCAGAAAAATCAATCGGAGATAGTCAGACAAGGAGCAGACAACCGAAGAGATCGACACAGATCGGTTCATTTTTTAAACTAACAATTTTCTGTGGATGCAGGTCTATAAGTTTGCCTCAAGATCAGCATGTTCCTCCATTCAATGAATATGGAGAAGTCAAAAGGGCGAGAAATTCCCCAAAATTGACAATTTTTCTGTGGATGCAGGAAATATTTTATGTTTCTTATACAAAAGAATTGGGAATATGAGTAGCATTATTTCATTCAAATTCTTAGCAAAGCGAGGTTTGTAATGAACATTGCAACTATGTTCGGAGATGGAACAAACGAAAACCACGAAGAGAGTAATATTACTATTTTCCATAAACTAAAGATACTTGGAGGACATTATCTGCATCATATTATCAGGCATGATAATATTACTATCCGGAGAGTCATTTACATTGTATTGTCGAATGAGATCATACCATTACTCTGAGGATTATTTTATTGTATCGTCAATTGAGACGATATCTCTTCCCAGAATATACCCCGAAGATCACATATGTTTCTCGGTGAAGCATTTTCTTCGTTCGGTACCAGGGATGGTATCATCAGAAAAGAATATCATGCATAGCAAGAGAAAGAAATCATGCATCGCAGAGAAGTCATGCATAGTAAGAGAAAGAGATCATGCATAGCCAGAGAAAGAGATCATGCATAGCAAGAGAGAGAGTCATGCATTGCAAGAGAAAAGATTCATGTATTGCAAGAGAAAAGAGTCATACATCGCAAGAGAAAGGAGTCATGCATCGCAAAAGAAGAAATTATGCATCGCAAGAGAAAGATTTACCCATCACAAGAAGATCAACATCCACTGCATCATTTTTCTTTGCAAAAATAACCTCAAGAGAATCATCAACAACGACATCAAAAGAACTATCAACATATTACATCAGCCTATTTTATTACTTTGACATCAAAGGAAGAGTCCATTGAAGATTATATTGAAAATATGAGACACAAGCTTTATTTGCTTTACATCAAACCCGATGGAGTTGACGTCAAATGTTCAACGAGAGTAATTAAGTGTCTACACGGTAAAAGACACTATCTCTCCGTTCGAATTGCATTTTTATGCTAAAGAGTTTTATCTTAGTCTTTGTCGAGAGCATCCGAGAGGATGAATTCTTAAAACAAACCACATGTGCGGACAACATAAAAAAGGATGCAACACAATGTGGAACTTTTCTTAGCAGCGAACTGGGACATAGTCCAAAGAGTAGTGCCAAACTCTTAGGACGCAAGCAGAGGAACGACTTCCACCACAATCAAACCACACCCCTATCAGAAGGCATATGGGTTTATCTTTGGGTTTGTCGATTTCAGTTTCGCATCCAGAAATTTTGGTCTCTACCGGAAGCAGCTTTCCAATCAGAGTGACAATGCCCTAAGAGTGTTGGAGATTATGTCCGTGTGAGTTCTTATTTATGGGTGTGAAGTGTGCCACATTCATGGCTAAGAGGTTGCAAGCCTCTTTTTCATACTCGACTTACTTTGTCGTTGTTCCAGAACTAAACGGTTATCTTGCATAATAGATTTCCTTTTCAACCGATCGAGTCAAACTACAAGCAGCCTGATTCCTTGAATTGAGGGATATGTAGGTAGAATTGATGTTGAAACTCGGTTGTATTCCAACATTCTCTCTTAAATCTTAGTCTCGAGCATTCCGCTCCCTTCATAATTCGGTATCGGGATGGCTTTTGAAGTCTTTTAAAATTGTGCGTCAAATCAAACGTATCGAACTACAAGTGGCATGAATTCTCATTTAGCCTAAGATATGTAGGAAAACAACTTACGGGGTTCGACCATAATTCCTAAAGTCTGTACCAAAATCCCTTTCCCAAAGGATGAAGAAGTGGTCGGTAAATATTGGATTTGTCAATTTCATTTTCCTTGAATTTCTTTCATCAATCCAAGTAAAATGAGGGACAGTTGTTGACACCCAATTTTGACCCTCCTCGATAAGTATTAATTCACGAGCTTCTTAACTCCCAAAACGATTTAGAATAATTAGTTTTATGAAATTCAAATACTTTTCAAAGTCATTTTAAGTGATCTTAGTCGATTTTGATAATTTATAAATAGTAAATATATTTCATATAATTTTATAGATATAATTGGTATATTTCATAAATATTTGAAAATCATCTCAAAAAGATTTTATTTTAAATATTCTATTAAAATTAGTTTAGTTTAAATTATGGTTAATTTTTAAAAATTAATTGATTTATAATTGAATTAATTATTTTATTTTGTTAAGATTGAGAAGCTCCTAAATTAATTATATTAATTCATCTTATTTAGATTTTAGCCGAATTTGCAAATGAAATTCAATTTGGTTAAGTTTGTAATCTCAATTGGCCAATTTCAATCCAATTTGGCTAATTTAGTTTTTCACTTAGCTATGTCAAAGACCAACTTTGGGCCATTTTCTTTAATTTTCAGCAGCCCAAGGTTAATTCCCAGCCCACCACCTTTCCAATTCCAGCAATTCCCAGCAACAAGACCCAAAATCCAGCCCACCTTTTCTCGACCCAACCCATCCCTTTTTCCCTCTCAAAAAAGACCCAGTTCCAGTTCAACGTTAACAGCCCATTCCAAACACCAACATCAGCAGCGCGTCAACAACGAGTACACGGAAAAATAGAGCAAATTCACGATGTGAACATTAGCTCAAAACAACGATCCAAACATAAACCAAACGACGCCTCCTACGTTCACAATATTTCACGGCGATACACGGTCCAATACACAGAAAAGCAGCAACAGAGGGCAGTGTTGCGTCTCTTTTGTCCTCTTCCTCCAACGTCCTTCTCAGTCGCAGCATAAAAGAGCAGCAAAAGCAAATGCGGGATTGTCCTTACACCTTGGGATTGAGCCACGTGGCACAACGAGGACGATCGAATCGATCCAGAGCATCCATCTTCCCCTTCCTCGTTCAGAATGGGGGAAAACTTCAGAAAAAAAGTGTATTCCCTAAAATGGTGAAAGAGTTTTAAAGTTTGAATTTGGGTGGGCCTCATTCCTACCTATTTTTCACCCATTTCCCCCCAAAAAATGAACCCTAATTCTCATATATATAAGCCTACTCTTCTTCAGTGAAAAGTGTGGGAGAAAATTTGTTGGTAGAAAGCAGTGAGAAAAATACAAAAAAAAACTGAAATTTATCAAGCATAGGCAAGAAAAATTAAAGCAAAAGTTAGAACGATAGTGTTTATATCACCGAGTTTCTGAATCTTCTCTTTGGAATTCGAGTTTCCGACGAGATTCCATTCGTAGTAAAGTCCCTACTCCCTGCTCATTTTGTCTCGGTTCTGATGCTCCAAGAAAGGTAATCTTGCGTCCTATTGTATTCCATTTCAATATGGTGTGTTGTATACTCAATACTTTGTTATAAGTTATGTTATTTAGTGTCTTTGGTTCATCGTTTTAGCATTCCTGTGAATCCCGAGTCAGCTAGCATGAGTCAAATTTTAATAAAGTTTATCTGGGTATTAGATGGTAGTTGTTAGATTTGTTGGCTCAATATCATGACCTGTGAGATTGGTTGGTTTTTGTTTTGTTTTTTTTGCTCGAAATGGTTTCGTATTCATTTGGTTTCAAGTGTCAAGCATATAGGCTGTTTAGATAGACTTCTTCACCATTTTAGGTGTTACAACTTGTAGTATCATCTGAACAGGTCATTTTTGCCTATTTAAACTTGATGTTCAATGTGTTTTCATATTACTGTACCAATTAAGGGCTTTTGAAACTCATTCTTTTAGGATAATTAGTCTAACTCTTTATCTTGTTTCTAATTGAATTGCAAATATTTTGGATTGTTCCCTATATTATCATTGTTGAAATTCTCTAAGAGTCATGTTTTTCCCTTTTGTTTAAAACTTTTTTTTCTCTTCTCAGTGAAGTCTTAATTTTGGGTTTAGATTTTGTTTGGTTCACCTGAGTTGAATATGTTGCCTTTATTATTTTAATATATCTTTGGTTAAATCTTTGTCTTTGTGTTGCAGGCACCTGTAATATGGCTTTGCTCTCATGTGTAGTAGCCATTAAAATTTGTTTGCTTGAGAATAGAATATTAGATTTTTGCATAAGTTATTTTAATATTAGTCCAAATAGTTGTTGAATGTGTCTTACACGTGATTCAAAAATGTGCATTCTTCCTTATGTTGTCTTTTTCCAGCGAGCTTATTTCCAAGTCAATAAGTTTGTTGTCATTATAGGTGTTTGACTCTTGATTCTTCATATTGTGGTATAAAAATGTATTTCTTTTAGGTTTATCTACTTGATGCTCACTATTAAACATTCTGAAACCATGATTAATTATTATAAATGTGCTTTGACTATTGAGCGTCTGTTTAGCTATTGATGGGCAATTGAGCTTGTCATAATCTCACATGCTTAGTTATTTTAGTGGAGTTTCGTTATGATTAGTTATTAATCCTTATATATTTTTTCTCGCATGAACTTTTGATCCGAGTCCAATTTGGGACTCCCTCTTTCCTCGCATTATTCTGTTGGATCAAATCCAACAACTTCCTTTGAGTTGGCCCCACCTCAAAGGAGTAACGAAGATGAAACAGGGGTACATCTCAAATACACTGGGAAAAAGGCCAAAATTTGGCTTGTATACATCAAAATGCATACACAGATTTCTGAAGGCAAATAAGCCCAGAGCCCTTGAATATTTTCCAGTAGGTTCAGGCAGCAAAAGAAATGGGTCAGGGCTCAAAGAAATAAGCACCAGCAACTATTTTGATGAAAGTGGGCCAAAAACCCGTCATTTTGGGATGGACTTTAGCATTAGGACAGGTTCAGCAGATTTGGAGTTTGGGGGATTAAGTTCATTATTTGGACCAAAATTTTAGAGTTAGGACAGGTGGGACAAAAACCCAACATTAATTGAATTTGGACAAGGAAGCCCAAGTCCAAAGATTTCTCTTCATTTAACTATTTATTTGTTTATTTGTACTTGACTAACAATTTATCTTGATCTTGGTTTAACTAAATTAACTTCCCAAAGATAGCCATTTCTTTTTCATATTCAAATAAAAAATATTTATTTTATTTTATATTTAGCTTTATTTTATTATTTGTCTTGCAACTTGAATTATTCCCTTTAGAATATTTCCCTTTAATTGTTCCCCTTAAAAAAAAATGAATGAGTTCTTTTTTACTTGATAAAATTTTTAAAAGTTAGTTGAAAAGTCATTTTAGTCAAATCGTCGGTCAACCGCAAGTTAGCGGACATTCCAAGGGCCTAACACCTTCTCGGAATGTACATTGAACTCGAACTCGTTTCGTTTTCAACTGATTTTATCTGTTTAAGTCTTTAGAAAACCTTACGTTTTTTCTTGATTTTTACTAAAAAAATTAAATGGCGACTCTGTTTCTTTTGAAAATTTGATTTCTCTTAAATCATTAGTTTCATCGATTTTTGAAAACTTAGTCCATTTTTCTTTTATTTATATTTTCGAGTAAAACAAACACTGTGCAATACAATATAACAAACCCAATAACTAAACCATTGCTATTCAAACTCAAAGAACCGATAGATATTTTACTAATTCGTTATTGGAATTATAAAGAAATTAAGAACTAAAAGGGAAATTGAAGAACACAAGTAGAAGAAAGGGATGAGAAGCATCAGAGAAAGGGGATGAGAGGACTAGACATTTTTCTCAACAATTTGCATAATCCCTTAATCGCATGCCACTACTTTTTTATGGAACTGGTCTCATGCCCACCTCTCAACCCGAATCCCAAATTAACCTGACCTTATTGCTTATTCTCGACACAATAGCTCTTGTCAGCCCAATAACTACTTTTGCGACCTTGGTATCACATTGAGTTGAATTTGGTTCATAACACAATACACACCTATTAAGTAATAACAATACAAGATGAGATTAAAAAAAATGGTGGTACTTTTAACCAAAAAAACAAATTTTAGGTTTTCTATAGGTGAAAATTCTTTTAGCCCTCTTACTTTAAAAATCAAATATCTCCCTCGATATTGAAAAATCAAATAGTTTTATCTTCTTATCTCAACCTCCGATCACTCAGTATCATTAAAGAAGCAAAATAAAATTTCACATATATTCTTATTTATAATAATTAGGGGAATGCTCCTAAATTCTAATTAATCATATATTATTTTCCCACAATATTTCTTCAATCCATTATTAAGATTTATCGAGTAACACTGTTTCCTCCTTCAAGAAATGTCATTTTGGGCAGAGACGTGGTACAACAATTTTTTTGTTTGTTTTCCACCCGGTGTTTGGAGCCCATATTAGAGCTCCGACAAAATTCGGATCGCAGGGCCCATTCAGGGGTGGCGCTCCCAACCAGTGGCGGATGCAGAGGGTGTCTAGGGGGGTCAGACCCCCCTCGGAAAAAAAATTACACTATATAGATAAGATCAATTTTTTTGTGTACGTGTATATATTTAAAATTGAACCCCCTGAACATATGTCAAAGGAGTATATATTTAAAATTGAACCCCCTTGATAGAATTCCTGCCTCCGCCACTGCTCCCAACAGGGACATGGTACAACAATTTAACACGTTATACACGTCAAGAGATCAAATCCAGGATTTTGATTTTAATGTAAACCTGTGACTTTTAATACATACTACTATGTTTTTACTAATGTCGAATTATATAGAAGATCTATAGCAGACACGACAATACTACCAAATATACTCAAGTTCTCATTTTCCTTTGTAAGAGTAGAGTCATAAACATAACCCCATTTTCTTTGAAACTCATTCTCGCACCGAAAAGCATTTAGTTGGGCTGCAATTCCTGCATCGTTCAAGTAAAAATATTGACCTTCCTTTAGAAAGTGCTCCTCCGCACTTCTTAAAGTATCAATAACAAATTGGTAATAATCCAAACAATAATTATATATATCTTTTAAGTTAAAGTCGGTTGTCTGATCTGTAAAGATGTGAATCTTTTTTGTTGTCTCGGAGGCGTTAGTCAATGTTAAGTTGATGGCCTCTAGTGTCAACTCATAAGCACTCCTATGAGGATTTAGACCAAAGACTTCTAAGCAAAATCTTGGATTATTGGAGTTGATGCACACTTTTTCCAAGGGATTACTTGTACTTGTCGTCATGAAGAAAGCAATAATTAGACATAAGACTAGTGTTGAGCCAAAGGAAGAAGAGGATGTTGTCATTGTCTTGTTTTCCCCTTTAGATTGGTGGATTTATAGTGATTTTGTAAGGTTGAAATTCAATGTAAATGTAGCTATATTTCAAGATGAGAGATTAATATTATTCATTAAATAGATTATGAATTTTTCTATATATAGTATGTTTGTTTTTATGCCTTGTTTAGTTTTTTCGTCTTTGTTTAACCTTTAAAAGATTTATTTATATTGAGAAATCTATTTATTTATTTCACAGCCTTTTGTTCTTTGATATATATTTATCATATATATATCAATAGACTTCAAAGTTTACCTGAGAAAAAAATGGGCATAGACAATTTTCCATTTGTTTCAAAAAAATATATTTATTTTTAAAAAAAAAAAAAGAAGGAAAAGAAGGGATTCAATGTGATTTGTCTTTGTCATCAAAGGATGTGGACGTGGGACAGTGGATGGTGTTGCTCCTCCCATAATCAACGGTCTCGAATTCGAGTCCGGATATGAAAAAATCCTTAGTAGGGAGCGCTTCACCCAAAATGGAGCCCTTACGCAACGTGAATTCGAATTGATCAGGCTTCAATAAGGATACTAAACACCGAATAGAAAACCACAAAAAATGTAATTTGTCTTTGCCATTAAAAGGCTAATATATATATATATATATATATATATATATATATATAATAACCTTATAAATTTGCAATATTTTGTATAATATATGGTATAAAAAAGTTGAGATACTAATTATATTAAGTAAATAACAATAAAAAGATAAGCTATTCTGAAAAAATAAAACGGTTGGTAGTTTTTTGCCGTATTTATTCTTTTAGATTTTTTATGGGTGAAAAATATTTTAGTCCTCTAACTTTTTTTAGAAAAAAATAAATACAATAAAACCTCGGTAAATTAATAATCTCTTTAAAATAATATTTTTCTCCGGTCCCGACTTGGCCCAATTGAAAATAGAGTAAATTTTAGGTTTAGCAAACATAAAAAATCATATTTGTATGCTATAGCTATAGTTTGTATAATTGCACTCCATAGAAAACTTTATGTTTTCTATGGCAATTAATCTACATATTTCGGTATACATATACATAAAAATCTTTATTTATATATTTTGGTATATAAACAAAATTATTACATATATACAACACATATGTATACCGAATGGGCCCTGCAAAATCTGTATTTGTATATTTCGGTATACAAACTAAAACATAGTTATTGTATATAAATAAAATTACTACATATATACAACACATATGTATACCGAATGGGTCCTGCAAAATCTGTATTTGTATATTTCCTTTACAAACTAAAACAAAATTACTACATATATACAACACATATGTATACTGAAATATACAAATACAGATGGCAAAAAATATGGAATGTTTGTTGCGAATTACAAATAAAAGAAACTATGACTATAGATTTAATTTGAATTAATAGTTTGTTATTTCATACAATTTTCCCTTGAAAAAATGTCATATTTCGATAAAATATATAAGATAATGTATATTTTTAGAAGACTCCTATATTAATATATGGTCCCATTATTATTATACATTAATATTTCTTTATTATAAATATATCTAAGACAATTTAGTGAAATATGATTCTACAGTGTTTTGTTTTTTTTGTTAAAATTTAATTCTAGTTGATGTTCATCTCTAACTTCTGTTATTGTATCCAAAAGTTTTGATGTTTTCTTTTCGAACTGCACCATAAGATTGTGAAGAGTTCTAGATACGATAAGTGTTTCCTTACGCGTCACTGGTTCCAAAGGTAATGTATCATCTTCAACTTCATCATCAACATTGTTTTTTTCTGATGATATCCTCAATTTCTTCTAAGTCTAGACCTCTGAACATGTATCATTTTCATTCGGATAATCAACAGGTTATTGACGTCAATTTATTGCAGTAACTGAGATCATTAATCATGACCCTTAGTTCATGAATGACGTTTTCACAAGTGGGTTCATTCAAATTCTTTGAGATTTCATTCCCTCAACGAATTTTGTAGTGTTGAAAATAATTTGCTATTGTTTCTTGTTGAACATTTGTTGACCATGTCGGGATTGCAAAATTGACAGCATCCAAAACTTTAATCTTTCCTAGATCCGTTTGTCCCACTTTATAGCTTTCTAATATTCTATGATAAAATATATTGCGATAATACATCTTGGAAGCTCTTATTATTCCAGCATCACAAGGTTGAATCTCAAAACATTCTTTAAATTAATAAATATTAATTTCTCGATTAAATAATATATTTATAAAATAGGAATATTTTATGATCCCACCTATATTGATTTAGTGAGGTTTTATTGTACCTCCCTCAACTAATATTATAGTGTTATTTACAATTGATAACAAATATGAATAGGATTTAGTTGTATATGTATAATCCGAGCGTGTCAAAGGAAAAATCCCTATTTTAATGCAGCATATTAATTGCCCAAAAATTAGTTATTTTTCCTTTTTGAAGCCTTTTCTTTTTTGGAAACATTTCCTTGACATTCAATATTATAGTGTCATTTATCATTAACATTAATACCAATGGTATTAAATTTATATAAAAAAAATACCTCTTTGTAATTTTCATAATAAATAGTGCTGAAATGAGGTGAACATAGACCAACCATTTGAAAAGGAATGTCCCTATTTTACTGCAGCATACTTATTGCCCAAAAATTAGATTTTTCCCCTTTTGAAGCATTTCAATAATTAAAAAAATACAAAGCAAAGATATGTTTATTCTAATGCTAATGCCAAATACATGAATTTATCTGCATTATATACCAAAACAAAACTATTAAAGAAAGTCAAAAACTCGTGAAAATTAATCGATTTAAAAAGCTTTGAATGTAAATTAATTTTTGAGAGGAATATCCTGATTATTATTTTTTTGGGGGAGGGGGGGGGTTGAAATATTATTTTTTGAATAAATAGGCACCTCATCGATCCTAATAGTATTATATAGTTAATATATTCTTTAACACTAGTAATAAATAATTTATATATTCCATAACACTAGTAATATTTTTTTTATCAAAATTTAAGAAACATCCAAAATTGTTTTTTCACTCCAAGTTACTCAAAAATTTAGAAACAATTCCAATTTGTATTCACATCTTCAGAGAAGACTTCAATTTTCAATGACAAAAGTATAAACAAATATATTAAATTAATTTGATCAATTGACTAACATATAGTTGATATAACAAAAGTATTAAATTATTGAGAGAATAGTTTTTCCTTAAACAAGACTTTGTTTGAAAACTCCATTGTGAATGTGTTACACAATCCGTTTCAGTCATTATGAGTAGATCAATGGTGAAAGAATTTGGGCAATAAATTTTTGTGGATAGTGACTTAAAAATTTTATGCTAGGCTAGGCTAACCTTAGAAAGAATCTGGGCTAAGTGGGGTGTTGGTCATCTGAGGATGGGTGGGGTGTAATGCCTAGGCTTGGTTGATATTTTCTTGTAGCCAAGACATTAAGGAACCTATAGTGCTTTACGAAATTGAATTCACGTAAGTAGAACTCTCAAAATTGATCTTGGCATGGAAGGGATAGATCGGGACGTCAAGGGAAGTATGTGTGTTGTGAAAAAGGCACTTTTCAAAAATTTCCGAAGCAACAGTACTTTCGCATAGTCCCTATCGTGCAAGGCTCCCACTATAGTGTGTATAGCGGGGATAAGTTCCGCTATAACGGATTTGGCCGTTATAGCGGGGAAAAGAGGATTTTATACAGAATCAGCCTCAAAACCTCTTAATTTCTACAGTTTGTTCTTGAGATTTGAGAGGGGCGATTTAGGGCAGATTCTACTCAATTTTTTACATAATTTATCGATAAAGGTAAGTTTGTCACTCCCCAACCTTGTATATTCATTCTTAAGCCTTAGAATCTAAGATATTACTCTTAGCGGAGGATTTGACATGATTCATGGTGGAAAATCCCTGAGTTGGGAAGGACGATCATGAATTGGCCTAGGGATAGGATTTGGTTATAATCCGAGTAATGTTTAGGTTATTTTTAGATTAATTGTTGCATTTATTTAATTGTTTAGACCAAGAACAATCCAAGACACTTCAAAAGGGGAAAGTTCGAGTTCTTTAGAGTTTTCAAGAGGCTTAATTCAAGGTAGGTGATGATTGTTTGTTTTCTGATTTATGTATGTATGCATGTCTACTGCTTGTAGTAACATTTGTGCAATGTATGTTAGGAAAAACATAGAGATTTGTGGTATTTTTCATTGTGTTAGTGATTTGTGCATGATTGTAAGTGATTGTTGATTGGCTCAGGTACAACACCTGATATGACAATAACTCAATTGGCTCGGATACCACGCTGATACACTAACAGATCGAGTGTGGGTTCCATGAGAGGATCAGGTATATGTTTATGGTTCAATAAGAGGACTGGACATTTGCATTTGTGATCATGTGAGACATTTTTTTTTAAATCAAATCTTATGTCCTCAGGTGGACCTATTTTATTAATAATCCACAAAAAAACAAACGAAAAACAAGCCCAAACCGCCTGATCCAAAAAACAATGTTTCCTAATTATCTAAAAAACACTAGATATAGTTAAAGAGTACTTTGTACTCTCCTTCTTCTTCGACGCCTTATGTGATGTTTCTTTTGAGCTGGAATCGGCATCTTCAAGCAAGTTACATCCTTGATTGTTGTTAGAATGTATCTATCTATCGTCTTCCTTAGCATCTGGTGAGTCCAGAATTTTCATTTCCTTCTCGCCCTGTTTTGTCAGATCTAATATCTTGTTGTCCCTAGGTGGTGGATTGAAATTGAAGCTCACTGTTGACTCTGGACTGTGGTAGTGGGACACAAGACCCCTCTTTCTGGTGAAGATTTTGGTAGCTATGGGAACTAGCTAGGTTAGGATCTTGTCCTGGTAGATCAAAGTGTTTTTTTTCTCTCGGTATATAACTATTGGGATCCCTTTTATGATTCTCTACATATGTATCTTCTTCCTTCCCCTGCTTTTGCTTTTCTGTTTCATTGGTTGTTTATTCTTCGTGTCCAAATCCTAAGGTTAGGAATTTGAGTCTTGTACATGTTTATATGTTTCCTTATATGTGTTGGTAGCTCATAAAAACTATGATATTCCTTTGTGTCTTGTGTGTCTACAACTTCATTAGCTAATGAATCTTCCACTGTGTTTCCTTCTCTATAAATATGCTTTATGTTTGCTTGTATTAGTTGCATTTGGACCCTTATTCCTTCTATCATCTCTATAGGTCCCATGGCACCTTCCATTCCCTCTCAATCATCATTTTCAGTGTGAGGGAATCTGTTTCAATCGTTACTTCCTTTAGATTAATGGACTGACAAAACCCCCAAAGCTTCCTTAATAGCCATAGATTCTGCTTCTGTATTTGTGGCTATACATATTCCTTTGGCAGCAGCATATATCAGATCGCCAAACTCATCCCTTACACAAAAATCAAGTGCACTCATCCCTAGATTTCCCCTACACGCCCCATCAGTGTTACATTTCACCCTATCCCTTGCTGGAAATTTCCAAGTAACACAATAATAGTGTAATCTTGGTTTGTATTCCTTCAATAAGTTAACCATGTGAGGCCAATCCTCCTTTCCTATCTTCATCCAAGGGTATAAGCTTTTGAGTAGTTTCCTAATCATGTCTTGTACTTGCCACATCATGTTATTCAAAGTCACATTTCCTCCATGCTTGATATTGTTTCTCCTTTTCCATATAATCCACATTATGAATGTTGGCATTGCTCTGTATACTGCCTCCAGCTTTGGTGTTGAGTGAATATTCCACCATGTGTTTGTGAGCTGTTTCAGATTCACGTCTTCTATGTCAATGCCTGCAAAAATAGCAAACTGCCTCCATAGCTTAGTAGCTATGTGTCATGCCCCAAGCCTACACCCTGGACGTGGCCGGCACTCGAAGACCATTGTTGGCCCCCAAGCGAACCCTTGGCCTGGCTTTCTTAACTCAGCGGAAACTTAACTCAACAGCATAACTCAATGCAATGAAAGGTTATAAAACAACCCAACTGATAAAATCTGGCCAACAAGGCAACTCGAGTCTCAAAATAGAATACTTACATATATACATGCATGAGAGACTCAAACTAACCGACTGACTATCTATGAAGCCTCTAAAAATACTGAGATGGATGTTGGGGCAGGCCCCACAACATCCTAATAACACAAAACTAAGAGAACAAGATAACTGAGTCCTTCGGAAGCAAGGAGGCTCACCACTGACTCTGGAGTGCACAACTGGATCAACGGCGTGATGGATGCTGATCCTAGGTACTTGCGTCTGCATCATAATAAGATGCAGGCCAACTAGCATCAGTACATGAAATGTACGAGTATGCGAGTTGGACCGCTAACAACAACTTAAGCTTGAAAGGAGTACAAGAGAACACTTACCTTGGCTCTGTTCAACTCATGAAAAACTGAACTCAATATATAAAGCAATAAGACACATGCAATATATAAAGCTTGAAAACTTATTTAAAACATGACGTCAACATCATATTTATAATATCATAAAAATACCATGCTTCCTCTCAAAGTCTACCTGTGCAATGCATGAATGAAGTCCCATACCCTCATTCATACTAAGCAGAACCCTTCGAGGAACCATGCAATTTGCTACTGTGGGAGTTTCTCTAACCGATAATCACCATTATGTGCTCTAGTGATGATACAACGTCTTACCTCACATTGACCGAGGACCATCCTATACCTTGCCGTGATATAGGACCTTACTTTAACTTTTGCTTAGTGGATCCACTAGCTTAACTTTCGAGATCATCTAAAAAATATGACCCGTTAAATCCCATGTTTGGCTACATGGTTCTTATGGAGAGTTGAGTTAATATGAACTCGTGTCCCCAATTCGGTGCTCAAGACTACTCCCAAAAATACTTTAGCTCTTGAGAAAATTGCTCAAAGCTACCCTCTTAAAAGAGGTATTTGCTCTTGAAAACTCTTTTTAGAATGAACATATCAAAACCATATTTTAATATGATCATTGATGACTCGGGAAGTCATACTGCATAAACATTGATGGTGTATCTAGAGACCATACTGTTTAAACATTGATGACATACTCGATTGCCATACTAATCATGTTTTAGAAACTCTTTCGCAAAACTCATCTTTTTCTTAAAAGAAATAGTACTCAAACTGCTCAAAACTCTTTTGGAAATCTCAGTTTCCTCTCATCTTAAATGTGAAAACATTTATAAACTTCTTTGGGAATACTTAGTTCCCTAATAGCTTTTGAGAATGAACTCAACTTTAAACTCTTTACTTAACTCGGAACTCGATACTCTTTACTTAACTTGAAACTCTATACCCTTTTACTTGACTTGAAACTCTATACCCTTTACTTGACTTGAAACTCTATACCCTTTACTTGACTTGAAACTAGAGTCTTAAAATGAAGTTAAAACGTTCAACAAAGACTCTTGAACAACTTTGAAAACTTGCCTGACTTACTTCTTAACTTCACTTGACTTTGATCCTAACTCGCCTTGAATTGAATTATTGATTCAAGGTATAAGACCACATGTTTATGGACAAGTTATTGACGTTTAAACGTACCTTGGAGTGTTGAAAACAACTATGAAACATAGGTACATTACCAAGAAACATGCATGAGAAAGTGGGGAATGAAAGAGGAAACTTGGCGTCCTTGGCGCTCTGCAAGGCGCGGAGCGCCATCCCTGAAACTTCAAAAGGGGCCTGCTGGCGCTCTGCTAGGCGCGCCGTCCCAAGGGCTGGACTTCAGAGTCCCTTTTGGGGGGCGCTGGCAGGCGCGACGCCCCACCCTTTTGTCCCGAAAATTCGACTTTTCTCCTTCTTTTCTTCAACTCTAAACCCTCTCAACCTCAAAGGTTCCAACACAAAACACTTAGAAACATCAAACCCCTCAACATACAATAGATTTAACTCGGAAACATGTCTCAAATCAACAAGATTTCAACACAATCACACATCAACAACACAACCAACAACTTCAACAACACAACCAATCTTTTATCGAAAATAAAAGGAGTTTGGTGTGTGGGGGAAAGAACCAACCCCACACTATGAACTCACATACCTAGTAGGGATCACCCCCGACGATATCCACGACGATCTTGACGAAAACTTGCTTGATCTTCTCTTCTTCTCCTCTTCACTCTCAAACCCTTGCTCTCATTCTTATAAAATGGGAAAAACTGATCTAAAATCAGCCTAACACATTAATATAACCAAAGGAATTGGTTAGGGAAAAGACCAAAATACCCTTAAAATTTCCGGACGGATTTCCCTGCCAACTGCCCAACTTCCAAAAGGCATAACTCACTCATACGAACTTGGAATCGAGCAAACTCGGCGGCGTTGGAAAGATCATTCCACGAGCTTCGCAAACATAACTGGAACTACACCTAAATCATCCTGATCTAGGAGTTATGACTGCTCAAAGTTAGCCAAAACTCACTTTTTCCCATACTTAACCATAATTCCAGATTTTTTTGAATTCCTTCCAAAAATGATAAAGTCCAATTTTAAGCCTCTTCATCGTAAATTTCAAATTGCCGGATGTTACACTATGGGTGCTATTAGAAATAGATGAGTCATGGTTTCTTTTTTTTTTCCTCACAACACCAACATCTAGACATAATATTTATCTTCATTCTTTTCAAATTGTCATATGTGGCAATCTTCCTCTTCCAAGCCTTCCATAAGAAAAAATTAACTTTGAATGGAACTCCCTTAGCCCAGATTTTGTTATTTTCTTCCTTCTTTTCCTTTCTATGTCGCAATAGTTCCCAGGCTGATATCACAGTGAATCTGCCTTGGGTATTCCCCATCCACCAAGGTATATCATTACTTTGCAAACCAGCTGGTGGCACTATGTTCTCCACAATATGTACTGTCATTTCTTCAGATAGCTTATCCCTTAGTTTTTGTCTATCCCATTCTCCTCCCCTTGTAAAATCCCTGGCTTCCAGTTCTTCTTCTCTTGCATATTCACCCTCTATATAATATAAAGCTCATTGTCTAGTCCAGTTATCAAACCAAAAGCTAGAATTTCCTATTTTTATTTGCCACCATATGTTATGCTCTATTTCCTCTTTTACTGCTTGCATTTTTCTCCAAACGTGTGAAGCACCACATCCCATAGCCATGCTAGGATGTAATTTTTTGCAATACTTGTTCCACATGTATTCACCCCACATGGATGATGTAGAAGTTCTGAAATTCCACCAGAGCCTGGCAAATAAAGCATTAGACACTGCATTGAGAGATTTGAGACCAATTCCTCCCTCCTCCTTCGGATAACACATATTTTCCCAAGACACCCAATGTTTATTTCTCGATCATGTAACATTCGCCCAAAAGAATTTAGCAAAAATTCTATTCAGTTGCTCAGTCACACCAGTCGGAGGGTTCATAGCTGAGAGTAGGTACATTGGCATGGATTGCAACACATGTGTGATCAATAAATATCTTCCCCCAAATGATAGCATCTTATTCTGCCATAGATTGAGTCGTTTCATCACCTTCTTAAGCAAATCTTCAAAATGGCTTTTATTATGGTCAGGGCCACCTAGGTATATAAATGGGAAATTTCCTTGTTTGATGCCGGTTATCCTCTTAATTCGATTGCACACTCTCACTGATGTCTTCTCATGAAGATAAAATAAGATTTTGTCTAGATTGATCATCTGTCCGGACTCCATTTCATACTCTTGCAGTACCTTCATCATTTTTTTCATTGATCCTCCATGTCCTGAACAAAATAATATGGTATCATCAGCATATGAAAGATGGTTTATTCTTGGACTCCACTGAGGCATGCCATAGCCTATGAAATCCGATTCTTCATATAAATTATTCAGATTTCTTGTCAAGACTTCTGCAGCAATTACAAAAAGTGTGGGCGATCAAGGATCTCCTTGCTTTAGACCTCTGGATGATTGGAAAAAACCATATGTTGCCTATTCATTAAAACTGAATACCAGTTACTGCTTATTCACAATCATATCAATAATCCGTTCTGAGAAACCAAAGCTTCTTAGCACCTTTACAAGAAACTTTCACGACACTCTATTGTATGCCTTTGCCATATCAAGCTTGACCACTATATTATGCAACTTGTTTCTTATGTTAATATCTCTGATTATCTCTAGTGCAAGCAATACATTCTCGTTGATGCTTCTTCCCTTCACAAAGCCAGACTTATTAAGGGAAATAATTTTGGGCAACACTCTCACCATTCTTTCATGCATCAGTCGTGAGATAATCTTATTTGTGAATGTACTTAAGCTAATAGGCCTCAGGTCTCCAAATGTCAATACCTCCTCCTTCTTTGGAATAAGCACCAGGTTGGTATGGGTAACATACCTGGGTAACTCTTGTTCACAAAAGAAAGCTTCACCATGTTTGTAATATCATTTCCAATTATTTCCCAACAAGATTGGAAGAATTAACCCGAGAAACCATCATGTCCACTTGCACTATCTCTATTTAGTGAGAAGACCACTTGTTTCACTTCCTCTTTGGATGGCATTTGTACCATCCCCTCATTCTCCCCTTCTGTGATTAATTTGGGTATACACTTGATCAATTCTAATGTGTTACCCTGAGAGGTCTCCCTGAATTGTTCCTTAAACACTTTTACCGCTTCTTCTCCTATATTCTGCGAATTATTTATTATATCTCCCTGCGTTGTCTGAATTTCCTTGACTTGAAGCTTTCTCCTTCTTCCCTTCACATAAGCATGGAAGAATTTTGTGTTGTTGTCTCCATCTGTGAACCATTTCAAACCTGATTTCTGCTTCCAGTATTCCTCTTCAATATGAAGGTATCTCTTCAAGTCTGCCTCCACCTTACTGAGTGAGCTTCTGTTTTCTACAGTAGGCGAGATTTCGAATTGTACCTCTTTTGCCTTCACCACATCTTCTAATGTGGCAATTTTCTGGAAAATATCCCCAAAGGTCTTCCTGCTCCATTTTGACAATGCGGTTTTAGTCCTCTTCAATTTGGCATGAACTATATAGAAAGGAGATCATGTTATCTCGTCTACCCAACTTTCCTCTACTATCTTCATGAATTAGTGGTGCTTAGTCCAGAAGTATAGGAATCGAAATGGTTTTACCACCTGTTCCTGAGAGCCATTACCAATCACATATAGTGGAGCATGATCAGAACCTTGTCTAATTAGATGATGCACCTCACTATTAGGTAGTAGCTGCATGAATTCATTGTTTCCCAAGACTCTATCTAGTCGCTTAAAGATACAATCATTTTCAATTCGTCCATTCCACCAAGTGTAGCAACTATCTACAAATTTCAACTCATTTAATGCGCAAGCACTAATACAATCAGTAAAGTCAGTCGTTTCCTGCAACGTCACTGGCAAAGCACCTAATTTCTCCGACTCATCTACAATTGTATTGAAATCACCGCCTACCAACCAAGGACTATTAGTTTAAGCAGCAATATGCTCCAAATCATCCCATAATTCTAGTTTTTCTAGTGCACTACATCTTGCATATACAGTCATTACCTTGAAGAACGCATCCCCACCTATCAACCAAGGACTATTAGTTTAAGCAGCAATATGCTCCAAATCATCCCATAATTCTAGTCTTTCTAGTGCACTACATCTTGCATATACAGTCATTACCTTGAAGAACGCATCCCCACCTCTAAGTTGAAATTGCATTGTTAATTGTTGCATAGTGTCTGTTGATCCTTTCTCCACCCAATTGTCTTCCCAGAAGACCCAAATTTTTTATGAACTATTCACCCTAGAATTAGGAAGACCTAACTTCCTCCTATAAGCTTCCAATTCACTAGGGCTCTGAAAAGGTTCTAATTTAGCAATGTACGAGTAATGATGTCTTTTATGCAAATCTATTAGTCGCTCAAAAGATTTTTGAGTCCTAACAGACCTGATATTCCAAAAGATGGCCATATTAATCATTACTCAGATGTAAAAGATGACCCCTTCTTACTCCTTGTATTTATTTGTTATTGAGGTAAAATCTGCTTTGTATTTTTCTTCATTTTGCTTTTAAGATGATCAATTTGTCTTGGTGACAGATCTCCATTTTTACTCACATATTCTACATTAACATCAATACCTGTTTATCTCCTTTTTCATCAATCAATTCCACAATTTGTTCCCCTTCTTCTCTTGAAATTGCAAGCATTGTATCAGTGGTCAACTCCCTCACTCTCATGCACCTGCTCAAGTTCTTTTACTGGAGTGTTTTCTGATTGCGCAAATTCTTTTGCCAGATCACCATTCACTGAACTCTGGGTGTTATTCTGTTTGCTTTTATTATTGAATCCTCTTGATTGTTCTCCTATACTTTATACCTGCTCATGCTTCACTTGGTGGTGTTCTTGTCCTTTCTCTTGGTCTCTCCCCCCTAACACTTGATCTGTATTTTCCTCCGCTGTCTTATCTTCTAGTGCCTCAAATTTGGTGTCTGTTATTGTCCCATGTTCTAGCAATTGTGGCCTAGGATTCCATCGTTGCTCCACCCTACTATTGTATGGTTGTCTTCCCCCCTTGTGATAATTTTTTCTTCTCTGCTCCTGAAAACCTACCTCTTCCACCACTTTTGTTTTTCCATGATCCTTCTTATTTGTTCCTTCTACTCCCCTCCTTTGTGGTTTATTTGTTATGTCCCTATTTTCTCCCCCATTCTTCGTACTGTCTGACGTTTCTTCTTCTTTGTTCTCCTCTGTTGGGTAGAGTTCTGGATGAATGATAAAACATTCCTTCTCATTATTCCCTTGAAGCTTACAAAACTTGCAATACTTGGTCACATAGTCATAATTGATGCGTATCCACTTCTCCTTCACTTCTCCCATTTTCATCCTCATACCAAGATTGATTCTTTTTTGGAAATTCCCCAAATAGATCAACTTCTACTTTGACCCTTGCACAGCTCGGCCTAGTTTTATTCTGGGTAGCCAAATCCACTTGCAATGGTTTGCCAACTGTCGATGCTAAAGAGAACACCATTTTTTTTCCAAAAAAAATTGGTGGCAATGCTGGAAAGGATATCCAGGCTATTGTCGTTGACGTCTCCTCCTCTGGATCGAAACATGGATCACATTTGAGTGTCCGCATCGGGTATAACTAATGATTATGTGTAATATAAAATTGCGGTTTGGATAAGAGATTCGCATAATTATCCAATCTTGTTGCCCTAATCAGGATATATCTATTGCTTAACATCTCAATGTTTACCTCCCCTTTTAGCTCGCATTGTTTCGAGATAAGTCGTCTCAGATATTGAATATCAGGCCACTCGTATGAAAATTTTCCTACTACAACATACTGCAGATCTTCATTGATAATCATCTGATTCACCTCTTCTTCTTCCCATACAATCCTTGGCTCCCCATGTAAATAAGCAATTTGTTTCAGTGGAGGAGACTGGCCAACGGCCAACAAGGCTATGACTCCAGTGATTGTTATGAATTAGGTTTCTGATGGCATGGTTTCTAGAGAGTTTTCGTTAACTTCACATCCAAGTTAAAATGATTTTTTTCGGTTTGGTCATGTGAGACATGTATCTAGGTATTTGTTGTTTCATGATAAGTGACTAGGAGTCTATATTAATTGGTGATTGTTATTATATGTATTGTTATGTGTTACTACATTTTGGTAAATTGCTTACATTCATATATTGGACTGATCGTGTGATCCTATCAGTACGTTGTGGTTTGTGTACTAATATTGCACTTGTTCTTTCCTTGTTGTGTACGGGGCATCTTCCAATGGTTGATCTGAGACCGTAGTTAATAGATGTTTGACTTCAAATTCAAGGGTAAGTTATTCTTTCAGACTGTCGTGGATTCCCTTGCTTTTCTTGTCCATCTTTTCGGACTAGGACATTCTTCGACTATTAATTTATTGTTTTTAAACTTTAGGGTTGCATCCCCTTTATTTTAGACATTAAAGTTTTGGTACCACGATTTTGAATTTTTAGGGATTGTTATTTCTGCAAATGTTTTGACTATTAAATTGAGTTTATGGGGACTCAATTCTTTAGTTGTTTTTAAATTGTTTTATGTGATGAACTACTTTTAATAAATGGTGTGTTGGGTTAGTTATTGGTTCTCCCATGGGTGATTTTACGTGGTTGTCAATTACTATGGTTTAGATCGTGACAAAATGCTATTATTTATTGTATGAGAAGAAAAAGTCTACCATTTATAGAAGTTCAAATTTGTCACTCTAGAAGAGAGTCAAATATGAAAGATTTAGATTAGCCTTTTTCAAAAATACTAAAAATCAATTATGAGATAGTCAAATATGAAAGATTTATATTATCTTTTTTCAAAAATATCAAAAATCAGTTATTGTAAGTGGTCAAATTCAAATCAGATAATCCCATAAAATGGCTTTTCCAGGATTTGAGTTTTAATTTATTGGTTCAAGATATAAATGAGCCCATTGAACACTTCAGTTTACTAGGCATGAAATCTAATATTTGTACATATCTACTAAAATTTTGAATATATATATAAAACGTTTATCATGCACTATTATTTTATTAACGTCGAATTATATAGAAGATTTACAGCAGACACAACGATGCTACCAAAAATCGCTAGGTTCTTGGTATCCTTTATAAGAGGGGACTCATAAATATAGCCAACATTTTTTTGAAATGCAATCTCGCATTGATAAGAATGTAATTGGGCTATGTTTCCTGCAGCGCTCACATCAAAATTTGGACCTTCCTTCAAAAAATGCTCTTCCGCATCTTTTAAATTACGAATGATATCTTGATAAAAACTCAAACAGTATTCATATATCTTTTTTAAATTTTCATCGTTTGTCTGGTTGATAAAGGTGTGAATCTTTTCTGTTGTCTCGAAGGCATTAGCCAATGTTAAGTTGATGGCCTCTCGAGTCAACTCATAAGTACTCCTATGAGGATTTAAGCCTAAAACTTGCAAGCAAAACCTTGGACTTTTGGATTTGATGCACACATCAGACAAGTGGTTACTTGTACTTGGTGTCACGAAGAAAGCAACAATTAGACATAAGACTAATGTTGAGCCAAATGGAGAAGAAGAAGAAAATGTGAACATTGTCTTGTTTTTGTTCATTTTTCCCTTTTGATTGATGAATTTGAAGTAATTTTATAAGGTTAAAATTCAATGTAAATGTGTAGCTATATATCAAGAAGATTGTGTGCAATAATGTTTGAGAAAATCCTGTTCATTAAGTAGATTATGTAAATTCTGAATTATCATTGATTTAATTAAATTTCTATATATATATATATATATATATTCATTTTTATGCCATGTTTAGAATTTCCATTTTCCTTTAATTAACCTTTAAAAAAAATTGTGTATATTGAGAAATTTATTTATTTCACAACCTTTTAATCTTGAATAATTTCCTTCCATAAAAGTCTTGATATTTAAAATTTGGGGTAAAATGGGGTGTATCATATCAATATTCAATAGACTTCAAAGCTTACCTCTTTTAGTTTTTTTCTTTAATAATTTGAAACTAAAGAGAAGTTTCTTTACAGAATGAGCATAAACAATTAAATTCCCATTTGTTTTTTAAAAAAAAAAAAAAAGGAAAAGAAGGGAGTAAATGTAGTTTGCCTTTACTTTATATATCAACATTTTACATTCTAGTTTTTTGGTATTTGTCTGTTGTGGTACAGTAAAGGGATTTAGCACTTGTCCTAATTGATAAATGTTTAATTACGTTGCAAACAGTGATAGAACAAAAATATTAATTCTCCATAAAATTTATGAAATGACTAATGTTACAAATCGTTTTCCTAGTAGTGAGATGTAGAGTTGTTCACATCTTCCAAGAAAAATACAAAAAAAAAGGAACCAATTGTTTTCTTATCATTGATTTTCTTGATCTAACACATGAATTTATCATATACTACCTTTTACTGATTAAGGATTATATATAAGATCAACAGCAGACACAATAATACTACCAAAAATCTCCAAATTCTCATTATCCTTTGTAAGAGTGGAGTCATAAGCATAACCTATTTTTCCTTGAAACGCATTCTCGCATAGAAAAGCATTTACTTGGGCTCTATTTCCTATATCGTTCACAGCACTATATAAACCGTCCTTCAATAAGTGTCCAGCCGCATCTTCTAAACCATCAATGACAGATTGGTAATAGTGCAAACATTGTTTATATATCACTTTTAAGTCATGATGTTTTGTCTGATCTAAAAAGATGTGAATCGTATTTTTTGTCTCATAAGCATTTGTCAGTGCTAAGTTGATAGCCTCTTGTGTCAACTCATAAGGACTCCTATGAGGATTTAGGCCAAAGACTTGCAAGCAAAACCTTGGATTCTTTGATTTGATGCACACATCAGACAAGTGATTACTTCTACTTGGTGTTATTAAAGAAGCAACAATTAGACACAAGACTATTGTTGAGCCAAATGGAGAAGAAGAAGAAAATGTGAACATTGTCGTGTGTTTGCTCATTTTTTCCTTTTGATTGATGAATTTGAAGTAATTTTATAAGGGTGAAATTCAATGTAATCTCAAAATGATTGTGTGTAATAATGTGTGAGAGAATTTTTCATTAAGTTAAATGATGTTAAATATCTAAATTATCATCAATTTGACTAAATTTCTATATATGTAATTCTTATGTCATATTAGACTTGTCTGATTTCGTTTAACATTTCAAAGTTTTATGCATATTTAGAAATTCATTTATTTCACAATCTTTCAAGCTTGAATAATTCTCTTTTGTCAAAGTCTTATATTTAAAATTTGAAATAAAACTAGGTAGATAATGTCAATAGACCTCAAAGCTTACCTTATTCCCTTTATTTATTAAAACTAGAGAGAAATTTTATAGCATGAACCTAAACATATTTCCATTTGTTTAAAATATAATTATTTTAAAAAAATATCTTCATCGTATAGTGGAAGGAAGAAAAGGAATTCAACGTAATTTTCCTTTGCCATCATTAAAATGATAATTTTAATATTTCATATTTATGATATCCATTTACTTTGTTATGTGAAAGTATATATATATATATATATATATATATAAAGTTTTTATTGCTAGTACGGAAGAAACGATTAAGCATGAGACTACTGTTGCGCAAAAGAAAAAAGAGGGGGAAGAAGAAGCCATCAATATTATCTTGTTAATTTTCCCATCTGATTGTTGGAATTTGAGATAATTTGATGGCATAATCTTCTATCTATATATAATAGGATATTTATATATAATAGGAGAGGAAAAAGTGTCACTGTCAATTGTTGAGTCAGAAAACTTCTAATCTCTTATAACTTCCTAGACGGTTGAAGTCATAAATATTGAGCAGTCTCCTACTCAATCATGTAAACCATTGTAAAGGTTACTATCCTATATAAATACATCTCAAAATATTTGAAAACTTATCATCTTATGATTGTTGATCCGAAAACCTTCACTCATCAAGTTGCACGATAATGAAAAGTTGATATAATTCATGAATATAATTGAAATTTTGGCATTTATGTATCACAAGGTAATAATTGAGATCAATTTATTTTTTGTTCAATTGTTTTAGAATATTTACTTAAAGAATTCAATAATCTTTCTTGATTCAAACCTTTATATTTTGTGATCTACAAAATTCCTGAGAAACTTTTCATATGAATGGAACTTTATAGACTTATACAACGCGCACATTAAATAAGATAGAATATTGTTATGAAGGACAAAATTATATATCAGTGATAATTTCTTTTGTTGAACTTTTATATAAGTATATGACCGAAATCTTATGACCGTTCTCTATGTTAGAGAAGGAGTAAACCCATATTTCAACTTTATGATCATTGCTTTTTGGATGCTTCACATGTTAATTGCAGCATAATTGATTTGTTGCTGATTATGAACATTTGGCTATTATGAGAAAAAGCTTATTATTATTTTAATGTGTTTGTTCTTTAACGTATTTGTTTGCGTTATCTACCTTTTCATTAGAGAAATCACCATGCACTAGATGTAATGAAATTTTAGTTTATTTTGCAGAATGAAAAAGTTAGAGTTCAACTTTTACTATTA
>JAJOOS010012645.1:0-25219 GCA_029582725.1 Solanum chiquidenum
CATCTTTTCATTTTAATTATGATTTAGCTTCCGCATCAGTTTATTATCTTTAGTATGCTCATGATCATGCCAGCAGGGTTAGCTTGGGATCACTTGTGGTCCTAGGTCCCGTGTCCGCGTCTCGGGGGTAGTCTCGGGGCGTGAAAAAAACATCCTTCTTTCTGTGATTTGAGATTAGTGCTCAAAAACTTAGCATAAAGGTTATCTTGAAAATCAAAGTTTCCTCTCTTGCTTCATTTACAAAACGATTACTCTTTTCTGAAAAACTAGCACAATGCTCTTTGGAAATCAAGGTTTCCTTTCTTGTTTAAATATGAAAATATTTTAAACCCTTTGGGGAATACATAGTCCCCATATAGTTTTAAAGAAATGAACTTTAATCTTTACTCTTTACTCTTTACTCTTTACTCAACTTGAACTTTAAGTCTTAAAAACAAAGTTAAAAGCATTTGCAAAAGACTTCTTGAAAAGACTCTAAGAACTTCCTAGACTTGGCTCTTAACTTTCCTTGAATTTGAATTTATGGATTCAAGGTTATGATTCATGTTTATGGATGATTTCTAGATGTTTAGAAGTCATTTAGAGTAGCTAGAATCAATAGGAAGTGTTAATACACTTTAGAAAGGCTTAAACGGACTGATTGATGAAAATTGGGTGAAAAACGTTGATCGGGGTGCGTCCGGGGAGCGCCGCGCCAGGCCCCAACTTTCTGGGACTCACTTTGGGTGCACTGCAGGTGCGCCACCACAGACCCTCTGGCGCAAATGGGGCACGCCGTTCCTGGCCCTCCCCAAGTGTGTCTGACGAATTTTTCAATTCGTTTTCTGATTTTAAAAAATTGATTTCTTTTCTCAATACTTTCTTAGATTTAGATACCCAAAGCATGTACACTAGAAACTAACTCGAAACAACTCTTAACATCGCTAAAACGCCTCAAGAAACCCATCAATCACATATAAGTTCTAGAATGAAAGCAATCTCAAGAACACAATTCAAGAACATCAAATTCTAACACTTTTAGGACGAAAATCGCTGAATTAAACATGTTTGGCACGTGGGTGAACCAACCCAACACTATTTGATCTCACATACCTTGTAGGGATTACCTCCGACGAAATCCACAAGTTAATCTCGACGATTTCCTTGCTTCTCCTTCTCTTTTCTCCTCTTCTTTTCTCTTCTCTAAAACCCTAACTCTTTTCTCAAAAATGTAAACTGACTAAGATCAGTTTAAACCCCTAAGTAATTACCAAAAACGAATTAAAATAAAAGGGTAAGGAAAAGACCAAACTACCTTTCTAAAATCCGGATTGGACTTTCCTTATTCCAACAGCCCGACTTCCAAAGGGCATATCTCACTCATACAAACTCGGAATCACGCAAACTTAGCGGCGTTGGAAAGATCATTCCAAGAGATTTCCTACCATATCTGTAAGTACACCTAACTCATCATGAGCTAGGATTTATGGCCATTTGAAGTTGACCAAAACTCCAACTTAACAAACTTTACAAAATTTTCAGATTTTAATTCTTTCCAAAAATGACTATTTCCAATTATTGGCTTCTTCCTATTTATTTCAATTTGCGAGATGTTACAGAGTTAATCTCATATTTTTTTGACGATCCCCCATGAACCCATGTAATCCCCATGTTTTTCTAAGTTATGATCATATAATGTGGGTTTTGGATTATGAAAGAGAAGTGTATGAAATCAAGCATGTTCTCATTAAATTTATGTAAATGTTTTGAGGATGCTTTGAGAGTGAAGTATCAATGATCTTGTTGATTGTTGTGTTGTTGAAAGGATTTCTCATATACACATGAAAGTATGAATTGTGAAAGGTTTTGTCACATGATAAGGGTTCTTAGGGTTGAAAGGTTTTCTCACCTAAAATGAACTAATGATAAGAAGTTATTCTAATGATGAGGCAAGAGGGCATTACTCATGATCTCTAATTTAATGACAAGAGGTGATTACCCATGTCACATGATGTAAGGACAAGAGGCGACTACCCATGTTCCTCTAAGAGCTAAGATGAATATGAATAAGAACTATTCCGTGGAAGTTAAGCTTAGAACCGAGTGGATAAGTGGTAATTACCCATGTCCCATAAACTATGTGCCAACATAGGAGTGTTTAGATAGACATTAGCTAGTGGATCCACATAAGCTAGAAGTTCATGGTCCTTATTGTGGCAAGTAGAACAACTCTTTTTGGTGTGGGAGACACCGGATTTCATGTTAATAGCTCACATGGTCTTATATGTCGGTTAAGGCTACTTTCCACAAGCAAGTTATGATGAATTAAAGTTACTTCAAGGAAGTATCTCATGCATGTTTAAGATGATGATTATGCGTATTGACCATGTTTTCTAACTCTTATCGCATGTTTAGCTTGGTCATTGCACCCTATGAAGGTATCTCTCTTTAAGCATCTTTTCATATATTTTATGCATGGCTATCATACTTGGTACATATTTTGTACTAACACATACTCTTTCCTAGATTTCCCCAAATGTAGGGTCCGACAGTCAGGGTTCCCAGTTTCGTGGTTAGAGTTCGTTGAGAAGATTTCGATCTTTGGTGAGTCCTCATGCTTTGAGGACGGACATTTATTGTTTTCAATCTTTCCTTACTTTCAGTTTTTGAACATGATATATAGGTTTCGCCCAGATTTCATTCTTATGTACTAGATAGCTATTGAGACGATGTTAGAATTTCATGTTTTTGTATATTTTTTATGTTATGAATGCTAAGTGGCTTGTATGAGGCCTCTTGGGATCTTACACTTCATGTTACGCCTAGGGGTTACCTTGGATCGTGACAGAATCTTGATGTTTTAGACTAACCTTTTCATGCCAAATCCGATATCAGGAGTTTTACTCACCCGAATTTGATTTCGAAAGGCGCGTGAATTTTTTAAATTTCTTAGCTACTAGAAAACCTGATCCAAGCTCAGACATATTACCCCATCCATTCTCTGAGACTGGCCTAACTTATAATTTTTAAATCACTTATACGTGAAAAGTTTTCTAACTCATTTCTTTCACTGTTGGCCTACCCCTAGCGACCGAAAGGGATGGCTACATTTTGTTACGACATTATTTCACTTGTACCTTATAATTAAATCTACGAGTTTGTAAACGCTATTGGACACATACATTATTAAAAAAATTAAATTGAGGTGCTTAAATTTTTTTGTATGTTATTATGAGTTAGACAAAAATATATATTTTCACCTTGTTAATACTTATAGTGGAAGATGTTTTTCTAAGAATGACTACAAAAGTAAAAAAAATGCATATTTAAACAAGAGCAATTTAGAAAATATACAAATACAATCGAAAAATGATTTATCTTATATCATCATATGGCAACATCTTTATCGACAAGGATAAAATTTGCGTACACCCTTCTTCATCCTTCTCCATTGGTGTTTTTGCTGTTTGCATACATGTTTTGCATCACATACACAATTGGAAAGTGAATAAATAAGACACTACAAACTAAAGCAGTTTTCTTTCATGTATAATTATTTATCACAAAATTTGCTTTTATAATAGTATTCATATCATATTTACACAAACGCATATTATATAATTTGGCCTACACATGCAACACATATATCGAGGATATATATATATATATTCACGGGTGGCAACTAATTCATCATGGAGTGGTTAGAACTTAAAAGAGAAATTTTGAAATGAGACTACTAAAGTATAAATTATAAAGTAATATATAGGTATTGGATGTATATCTTGAGTAGTTTTAATAGAACTTATTCATGCTTTAGTTTGTGTCTTCTTGTACCTTATTCCACCATTTAATTTATAGACTTGCATGAATATGAACGGTTATAAAACTTATGGTCTAATTTTTCTTAGTTAGTTCCCATAGTTATCTTAGTCGGAAATACTATTTTCAATACATATTTAATTATGTGACATCTATAAGTTTTTAGAGAAATAAATAAATTAATATTTAGATTTATTTAGGACTCAACTTATCTCAAACTCGACTCAATCCTTAACCATGGAAGCTGATGAGGCAAAGTTGAATCACTTTTGGAAGATAATATAAAGTTGAGTGGTTTTGATAACCAATTACTGTAAGTTGAGTGGTCATTTTGACATTCATTTTATTTAATTTTTGGTTTATTACTTTATGTCTAATACTCGTATGAAGTTTGATTAATTTAGATTGACGTATTAGTCAGCTCATTTCTAATGATGGTGCTTCCAACAAAATATTTTTTGTCTTTCTTTATTGCAACAAAATCATGAAAGGGTATCACTACACGAGCATGACACAATAAAAGGTATATATATTTGAAAATTATTAGATGGATAAGAATACAATTATATTATGGTTTACACTTGTTGTATTTATTTTTCATCCCTTTATTACTCTTGTCTGGTCCCACAAATTATAATATCCGAAATATTAGCATTAGATGAGGATTGTGATAGACAATAGAAGACCAAAAAGTCATCTTTCACTAACTCTAATCTATAAATAAAAAACAATTTTTTTTTCGTCTTTGAACAACATTAGAGTCCAAGAAAGAAGCAACAAATATCCAAATATATACATAATATTCTTGTGGTTGGTCCACATATGACTATTTTTTAATCAAACAACTATACACCAATATTTTGAATGCTAGCTTTTAAGCTTAGTTTATAGTTAGGGACATGAATGAGTATATTTTCTATGATATTTAGCTTTGAAGATTATTTTAGAACTAAATTAAATGGTAGTAGTGCTTGTGACTTTAAGGCAATCCTTAAATTCAGGAGCAAAATAGTAAGCACTCAAACTCCTTTAGTTACTTATTAAGAGCAAATTCAAAACTTTCTCAATTTGCCTTTTGTCTAAACTATAATTCTCTACCCTATGGATTTTTCATCTCCACCTTCAACTTCTCCCTATGTGACAGCACCAACAAGTCCAACTTCTTACATGGTGCAATATTACCATAGCGCCCCGGCTAGCCCGGGTAAAAAGGTTGGTAGCACTATAGCTGAGGGTGGCGATTGTGGGTTGACCCTTAATGATTTTGAATTTGAAACAAGCAAAAATTTCGATACAAGTTGTGTGGAGTTTGAGACATGTCATGAGAACTTTGACCACTCTGAGGATGACCAATCGTGGGACGAGAAACGGAGAGAGAGGGGTGGCTCACTTCCCGAGATGGCATTTGCGGATGAACTTTTCTCTAACGGTCATGTCATGCCCCTTAAACTACCACCAAGGCTCCAATGTGACCGTGACATTGAATTATATACTAGTCAACGATCGATTACATGCTCAACTATCTCTCCAAGTGCTATGGTTAAGTCCTCGTTTGCTCGACGAGACGTTGATCCTTTTGTTGTTGCCATGCAAAAGGTGATGAAGGAAGATAATAGGGGGAGGGATAGCACTCCAAATAATCACCATAGGCGCACAAGGTCACATTCACCATTTAGAACACAAAATTTGGAATGGACTATTGAGGAGATGAGAAAAGAAATTGTTTCCATGTCACCAATTCAACCTTCAAGCCCAAATACAAGAAAGCCCATTGAGTCTAAGGCTAAGGGAGCATCATATGGAAGATGGGTTCTAAACCATTCTATGACTATTGGGCCAACCTCAAAAGAATCCAAGAACTTGCTTTTTGGAACAAAAGAGCATAAGCTCAAGCCCAACAAGGCCACTTCAAATGGTGTTGCCCAAAAAACTAATGAAGGGAATGTGTTTGTGCAAACCAAAATGCAAAAATTTAAAGGAATGCTAGTGAGATATGCAACATTTGGAAAAGAGAACAATGAAGGAAGTATGATAAATCCAATTTCAGCATTATGGAAGCCTAATTACTTCAAGAAGTTGAGTTTCAAGTTCAAGGGGAATAAAAAGGTAAATGGAGGGGAGTCAAAGTTGGTGATTGTGAAGTACAAACCAGCACTTTGTTTGGGTTATGGACTTGAAAGTCCAAGGTAAATGTAGTAAGCTTAAAGAAAGAGATAATCTATCAATAGTGTTTGTGGTTCTTTATTTTATTTTTTTCTGAAATGTAAACATAAAAAACTCCTTAAACAGTGTCATCCTTGTGCAAGGATCACGCTAATCTTCTCTGTATGGTTCCAATTTTATCAAACAAAATCCTTAAACAATGAAAGGAAAGTGTAGGATTTTTCATTTGAAAGGGGATGAGTAGTTTATGTTCCATATAGAGTTGAACATATTTGTGACATTTTATCTTCAATGAAAAGCTTTTTTGAATCATCATTTAATATATCTAAGAACAAATGAAACACAACTAAGAATAACATAGTTTTAGACCCAAAAACTTGCTAAAGGATGAAAACGCCAAATAGAAAACAAAATTTCTATCCTTTCATTAATCAAAAGAAAAATAAGTAGTATGAGGTTAAGTTTTTGCAGTTGTAGTTATTTTAGAACATAAACTTATTAAGTATTTAAATAACCAAGCTTCTGTCCTTTCATTGATCAACAGAAACCATAAAAGGTGGATCAACAATCTAATTCCTTAGTACAAGAAGCTAAACTAGAGATTTAATAGACTTTACTAAACAAATCGATCTGTAAACGTGGTAATCATTTTACAAACAATTAGGACCAGTGTCAAAATAACTCCCCCACTGATCACAAAGCAATAGAAGTGGAAGTGGTATACTGAAAATGGCTAACTTCCAAGTTCAGGTGTTGACTTCCTCACATTCTGAAGGAACAAATGAGGTTTTTGCCAACAATGGTGAGCTTGCAACTTACTCCAAGACATCAGATGGCCACAGGCGTCTCCACATAGAAATCTCTTCATTGCTATGAAGTTTCCGGATTCCTCCATAAAATCCATCAGCCTCATTTCCTTCCTCGCGATGATCTTTCCTATCGATGTGTGTTGTCCTCCACCGCGATCCATGAGTATACTGCTTGAACTCTAGCACTACAGTGTCTGCAAGCACCACATTGAGGTTTAGAAACCATGACAAAACACTACGACATAACAGCTTTGGAGTTGCAAAGTGAAAAGAATTTGTGTTGCTTATGTATTGTTCCATAACATCAAAAGACATGGCATTAGATTTCGAGTAGTCAGTTCATTTTTCCTTGGAACAGTTGATATCTACTAGACAATCTGTTATTGCTTCATTCCCCCGACCCTTCTTCCTTTACAATGTTAGAAAAGTAGATCTGTGAAACCTTACACGAAGTATCAACAATTTGAAAGAACAGAACAAATGAAAGGCTTAGATTGAATTGGATATAGATGATTCATATAGCCGACTTAAAAATGAAGATAGTTTATTGATTGATTGATTAAATCAAGGCCTGAGGACTATTACCAAGTGATTGATTGATTTTTTCAACTGATAAAAGGTGTTCAAAGTGAATATATGCCTAGTCACACCAAGCTACCATCTCAATCAGAATGCCATATTTTGCTTTGATACCTTTACCAAAAGATGAGTTTAAAATCTATATAATATGAAATGAGGAGTGGATATGGGGTCCAGAAGTTAATTTTTCTAATCATGTTAGAACTTGACAAACTCCACACAAAAAAAAAGAACTGGTGAGGAAAAGATAGGAAAAAAAAAAAGTTGCCAAGGTAGAGCTCTTAGAGTCCTACTTAAAGTTAAAGGTAGTTCTTTAGTTGAAGCATGGACTCTTTCTTTTTCATTTTTCCTACCGGATATCAAAACAAACCATAACGATTGTTTCTAGTCATGAGTTCCCCTATGACATAAGGGAAGATATGTAAAGTTGATACTAATAGTGAAACTTCACAAGGTTTGTAAGACTATGAAATTGAAAATCTTGGACAATCAATCTATATATATTAATATAAGAGGCATCACTATTGCAGCTCCAAAAGGAAGGATCATAGGCTGAGAAAATTACAAGTCTCTTTCAGATTGCTTATATTATCAAATATGCTCCACTGAAACAGCAGCACTTGTGACCATGTTGGAAGAAAAAATGACAAAATGAATAGGACTTGTCTTGTGTGACAAAAGATGAGCCCACATGCAAAGTGATGGGAGTCCAAGAGGGGCCTCTACTCAAGAAAAGGTCTACTTTGTGATAATGATGAATTGACAATTTAGCTAGAATTAAAATTCACAGCTAAGATGTCTTCTTATCCTACATATATGTGTGAAAATCTTGAATGCACAACTACGGAAGTTAACAAGCTTTTTGTAGGTCCACCTTTTCTTCTGAAAATTAAGTGATCTAACAAGAATATGTGTATTGTAATCATTAATCTGGACCACAAATGAGACCTATGATCTTGATTCTGATGAGAACTGATGTTTATGTTTCTTGTATTTTGATCCGTCGAGTAATTGACTAAGCAGTGTATAAGGCGAAATCTTTGAATTTAGCCCGGTTAAGAAAGCAATCAACAGATAACTGGTAAGTAAAGTTACGGCTGGATTCTCCAATTGACTTGGTGTAAAAGTATACGGCTGAAAAACATACTAGCTATGGATGTGAAAGGGGAAATAACTCACCACTTTCATGACAGCGGCAGTAATACTCATTTCCATCACACGTTTCCAAGTGACCTACAACACCATACCACCAGCCTGCAAAATATGCCACAAAAATTCAAAGATTGGAAAAACCAAAGATAGATTTGTCAATATCATCAAAACACCAATCAAAGTTCGTTACGTTTCCTAGAAAGAAATTGACAGTGGAATCAAATCAAATAATAGGATGTCAAGTTTCTGCTAACCAGCTGATTCAACTTTCTACCAAACAAGAAAGGCTGGCCACCTTCCATTTAAAAAGAATAAAATAATAAGAACTGTTTATAGCACTCCCAACATGTACTATTGAAAATATATTCCAAAATTTATCAATAAAAAGTTGTGGTCAATTAAGGCAGGTTTAACAGTTCAACACGTTTTAGGGATCAAGATAACAAGGACCTTTTGAAAAAACAAAGAAGATTCTAACAAGTCGGAAGTAGGACTTGGAGTAGTCCTCTTTCATGTTTGTAACACACCATCCACAACTAAAGAATTTTAGAGTACTACCTAACTTCACCAAGTAACATAGGAAGGAAGAGGAAAGGCAGTAATGGAAATACAACAACATAATCCCACAAGTGGGGTTTCGGGAGGGTAGAATAGAGTGTACGCAAACAGTCCCGACCTTGGGAGGTAGAGACTGTTTTCGATAGACCCTCGACTCAACAGGGTGATAAATATATACAGTTGTTTCAAAAGTAATGAAAATAGAAAAATGTTTGAATGGTTTATAGGGGAACAAACCATAAGGGAATTCTTTGTTTCTTCTCCATTGAATCTCAATGTGGTCACCAGGGCATAATTCAGTCAAGCAATCAGAGATATAAAGATCATGTGGAGAGGTATCAAGAGGGGGAACTCTTAATCTATCCCATGTTACACCTGTCTCTATTGCCATTGCCCTCCTTCCATGTGGAGGATATCTGCAAACAAATTAGAGAAACAAACTGATTTCGCCTGATTCATCGACGATATATATATAACAAGAAGATAGCATTTCTTGATCCCTTTTTAGAAACATATGTAGCTTTTTGCTGATGACAAGTAAACTTGCAATGGAAAATTCTGAATATATATTCCCAATTACCTGGCCTGGAAAGTGTCGGTTCTTCGACTATAGCTAAGCTCAGCATCATAGCAAGATAGCATAAAACCAACATGCCCATTCTGCAATTGGAAACAGAGAAAATAATCTTAGTGATTACATTTCACACACAAAAAAAAGGTAAAACCTATTCAAGCTGAAGATTTAAAATCAAGAAAATCGATGATACCTCGCGATTGTAGACTTGAGCAGGGAACCAAAACTTGCCAGATTCAAGAGCAAGATACATAGACATGATTGAATCAATAGCTGGGGGATCTTTTTTCTTGAAACTAGTGCTAGGATTAGATCTAACTAATGAAATAGGCCAAAACTGGGAGAGGTAAGTCATTAAACCTCTTTTTTTGGCCTGATTAAAGAAACTTGAATCATTTCTTGAAGAAATATGCCACAACCACTCTCTATGAGCAGCAGGGCCAAGAACTCTGCCCCATTTTTCTTTCATATGCTTTTCCCAAAGATATTTACTTGTGCATTTCTCCCTCAAAGAGCTACAAACACTTGCCATACTACAAAGTCCCTCAGGTGGGAGCCTCTCAAGAATACATTCCAAAACCAATTCAGGCAAATCCAACACAGACATTTCTGAATTTGTCTCAACATTCTCTACTCTATAGCTGAAACTCTTCCTCCTTAGTGTCATCACATTTGAGGACATTAAAGATTCTAAAAATCCTTTCTTGAAAGGGTTCAAAATCAAGAAATCATTCCAAAACCATATTGATAACAATCTCACCTCAGAACTACTCCATAAGGGAAGTGGCTTAAGGGAAAGAGACTTACAAAGGAAAGTAATGAAAGTAAAGCAAGTTATCAATAAGAAAAGCATTTGTTAAAGTTGAAAAAAGTTATCAATTTAAGCATAAATCATGTGTGGAAAAAGATCAAAAAGTTAGGTGACCAATTATGTTAAAAGCAAGGTTAGTAAAATAAGTAGAAACTCAACTCATTTGTTTTACTCTTTCTCCTGTAACAATTATATAAAACTAAACTAATACCCCCTCCCCTTTCTTAACAAAATACAGATATTATACTTCTATTAGCTTGACGAAGCCCACCAAAACAAACTGTGGACCTCGCCAAAACTCTAACAAGATTGACTAAATAAACTCTACTACTATATACACACACCCTTTACCCTTATGAGGAAAAAAATGGAAACAATGGATAATTTGTGTTCACATAAATTTAGACACAAGAGCAAATGGGGAAAGTGGAAGGTTATCCTCTATTTATGTACATACAAACAGAAGGTTGTTCTAAAATGGATATTCCCACATCAAGAATCCATTAGTGTTCATATGCACATTAAAGAATGGATTTTTTTTTGTACACAGATCTGATATGGGCCTCTGACACCTGGAAAATCCCTCAATAATGAAAAAAGAGGAGATGAGTCCAGATACAAAGACCCTTTTTAATCAAAATACCAACTTTTTGTGCACCAAGCTCTTTTCTTGGAAAAATAAAATGGAGTATTTTGAAAACCAAATCTAGGTATATGAAAGAAAGAACAAGAAAGGGAAAATATGGAGATGGATGAAGAAGAAAAGGAAGGATGATTGAGATGGTATATTAGACAAGTGGGGTTGTCCCCTTTTCAATCACCCACCTAGATTCTTGTTCATCAAAACAAAAAATAAAATGAATTCTTGGAAAAGTGTACTAGTAGTTGGGCCAAGAACCAAGGAGAAATCAAGAAAGATGAAATGTGTGGTTAATGGTTAAAAAGAGAAGCTCAATGCAACACCCCCCACACCCCACACCTCTAATTGGTTAGTGTTTGTGGATTTCAATGCTATCCCCCCACACCCCACACCTCTAATGGTTGCCACTGACCTCCATAAACAAGTGGGAGGAAATAGCGGCTACACCAGTAAATGCAATTATATGGGGTATTCCTCCCTTTCATTCAATTCATATGTCACACCAATAACTCTTTTGGTAGAGTGATAAGTATTTTTTTATCTTTAATCAGAGTTTTCGAGTTCAAGCTCTCTCTCATCTTTGTTAAGGAGTTTTTTATTCTCAATTTGGGACTTCCTAATGTGAATTCGAATTTAATCGGATTCCAAAAGTCGCCTTTATTAGGAAACATTTTATTCTCTATGTGGGACTGTTCGACGTGAATTCAGATTTAGTCAGACTCTAATGTGGGTACCGAATATCGAATGGAAAATTTAAAAAAAATCACGTGGCACATTTTTTTAAAATATATTATTATTTTTAAATGTCATTTTTGTATATAGTTATGTAAATATTTAAAATTTATTTTATGTTATAGTACTTTTTATATAAAAAAAAAGTTAAACTATATATCAAATCAAATGATGTTACATTGAGAAAATAGGTATGTGTTATTCTAGCTAGGATATTGTAGCATACTAATATAATGATAATTATTGAAAGGTGAGAATTTAGCAACTCATCTACTAGTACAACAAGTTGATGTTCTTATTTTCCTTATTCCACCAAAACCAATCATGAATTTGTTTTCCTTTTTGGGGGTTATTTGCTAATGCAAGCAAAGCATATACTCTAGTTGGTATCAAAAACAGAAACACCAACTTAGCTAGTTGCTTCTGTATCCTCTCTATGTACTTTCAACTTTATCTTGATTTGTATCAAGTCTCAATAAAATGACAATACTAAAAATCTTTGCAATCATCAAGAAGGGGAGCTAATAGTATAGGGCTAAATTCATAGATGGCCTTTTTAAGTTGTTCATAACAATTAAATAGACATCTCTTTAAAAAAAAAATAGACATCTCTATTTGATATAGGTGTGCCTAATGGACATATTAAATGGACAAATTAATGAATAATCTATAATTTTTATAAAGAATAATATATTATATATATATAATATTATATATATATATATATATCGGAAAAGGGCCTAAAATACTCTTGAACTATTGTAAATAGTACAAAACTATCCTCCATCCACCTATTGGCTCACAAATACCCCTGACATCCACCTATTGACTCCCAAATACCCCTGACATCCACCTATTGACTCTCAAATACCCTTTCATCCACCTTTGGGTCCAATATTGACCACTTTTATAGCGGATTATCATTTAAATAAAAAAAATTTAAATACTTGGCGACCATCTATTGACTACAATTTAATTACTTAAATTAATTTACAAACTCATCCATTATACTCGGTCCAAATTGACTACACTTGACTCAAGTTAATTATACCCGACCCAAATTAACTACACCTGCCCCAAATTACATTTACCCCACCGATTAAAACAAATACACACTTTATTCCCAACATTTCACTTCCTCTTTCAACCTAAATACACTCATGTATCACCATAAATTTTTTTGAGTGTTTTGGTAATTTCTTATGGTGATACATGTGTGTATTTAAGTATTATTTTTCGAGATTGTAAGCGAATATATTGGGGAACAAGGTTGATAAATGAAGTGAAATGTTGGAATGAAGGGTGTATTTATTTTAATCGGTGGATAAATATAATTTGGGACGCGTGTAATTAATTAATTTGGGTCGTGTATAATTAATAATGAGTAAGTTTGTAAATTAATTTAAGTAATTAAATTGTATATATCCAATAGTTGGTCGCCATGTATTTCAAAAAAATATTTAAATGATAATCCGTTATAAAAGTGGTCAATATTGGACCCAAAGATGGATGACAGTGGTATTTGAGAGCCAATAGGTGTATGACATGGGTATTTGGGAGCCAATAGGTGGATGGAGGGTAATTTTGTACCGTTTCCAATAGTTCGAGGGTATTTTAGGCCCTTTTCCGTATAATATATATATATATATATATAATTTTATTTTATTTTTACTTTTTTGAAAAAGTTGTAACTTCTTTTAATGAAGCCTTCTCCCACCCACCCCCACCCCCCAAATTCCTCATCTTCTTCCCAAATTTCCTCTTTTTTACACATTAGGATTTAGAGATTAACATCTATCAAATTTTCAAGTGTCGTTAATTTAACAAAATCTGAAACTTAGCTCAACAATGGCAATGGAGAGGGAGAGTTCTATCTTAACTCACAAAGTTTCAACCTACCATGCCCATCCCACCCTGCATCACATTTTTAACTACATCACCTAGTAGCACACACACCTGCATCCACCTACAATATAAGAAGTTATATTGAAATCATGTCCTTATACGGTTTAAAAAGGCTTATACATAGTGCTCATTTGTCACGATCCAAATCGTTGTAACTAATATCCATATCAACTTTTCAGTTAGTGAATCAACACTTAACAACCTAATACATACAACCATCTAGCAGTTCTAGCCAAAATAGTGAGAAAGCAACATAATTAAGTTAAGTCCTAAATAAATAAAGGAAGGGTCTAAAATGCCCCTCGAGTATTTGAATTGGTACAACACTATCCTCCATCCACATATTGGCTCTAAAATACCCCTGACGTCCACCTTTCGGCTTAAAAATACCCTCGATGTTAATCCTTTGACTCATATTTGCCCTTATTTTTAATAGCTCCCTTAAAGTAAAATTATTAAATATTTATTTATTATATTACTTAATGTGATTGGTCCAAATTTAAATAATTCTCAAATAAATAATAAAAATAATATTTTTAAAATTTCTATTTTTCTATAAAAACCACTTATGATTCATATTTTGACCCGATACACCTGAAAATAATATTGAAAAAATAATGAATTTCATGATATATTCCTATTGGCTTATTTAAAATCAACCCCAATTTATTATAACGTTACTCAACTCATAAATGGGGATCCAACTAAAATCCATACTTACCCCGACTAATTGTCCATCTAAAAATATTATTATTTTCATTAATATAAAATTTTCTCTTAATTATCCAAATGTCTTGTTCATTTTCTCTTTTATTCTTTTTTTTATCTCTTATTCTGAACTAGGATATCCGGGACTCAAACTTGAAATGAACTCACATATTTATATTCTTTTAATTAGTATTATTGTCATGATGGATGAGGGTGGGGATAAAAGAAATGATTATTTTTATTCTTTTGTTTTTAATTTTGGGTACACGCAAAAGAAAAATGTAATATTTGTACATATTTGCTTAATTAAGTCAGCGTTTATTGAACTAATTATTTCTATATGAATGCATCGTTATTTTCCTTATTTTTTTCTCTCTTGTTTGTCATAAATTTAAAAAAAAAAACTTAAAATTGTGGACAAGATCCAAATAGAATTTTTTTTGGAAGAGATAGGAAGTGAAGGGTCAGGGAGGGAGGAGTGTAGAGAGTAGATGCCTAACCTTTTTATAATTTTAAATGTACTATGAAATTCAAAATCAAGTCAATCATGTGAACTTATATATTAAGTAATTTTAAATTATTTTAACGAAAAAGTGCCTAAAATGCCCTTAAACTATGAGATTTGGTACAATATTGCCCTCCATCCACCTAATGAGTATGATCCGTTAGACATAAGGGTATTTTTGAGCGGAAAGGTGGACGTCAGGGATATTTTTGGACCGATAGGTGGATAGAGGGTAATTTTGTACCAATTGAAATACTTGAGGGGCATTTTAGGCCCTTCTCTGAAAAATAAATAATATATGCGAAAGTCTAACTATTACAACTTCAGAATATAAAAGTTATAGTACTAAAATATTTAACTAACAATTCAAAGAATAGTAATAACTAATAAATTAAATAAAGAGCCTCAATGTCTGAAAAGAAATACATAAAAATAAGGAAATTTGTGGCACCTTGAGTGGAAGTAGCTCACCCTCAAATCTCGAAGCTGCTCAACTAAATGCAATGTGGGGTAAATGTCTCTAGATCTATCATGACCTAACTACCGATTCGTGCGGGCACTTACTCTAACACCTAGATAGAAAAATCTTTGTCACCCGATTTAAAAAAGATAATATGGAAGAAAATCAAAACATGTTATAACTCTTTAAAATAATGACTGAAAACTTCTCAACCTCAACTTTCAATATAAAATCCTTGAAGATACAATGAAAGACTTTGAAAAATATCATGAAAATCTTCTCTAAGAACTAGTCTAAGTAGGTATAAGAGCTTCTAAGAATATGAAATGACACAAAAGAAAGATGGACATAGCTTCCACTGATCCAGCAATCAAACTATGACAAGTGACATAGCAAGAATAGTATCAGTACAAACAACATGTACTAGTAGACATCGGTCGACTCGAATCCACCACATATTATCATGTAAATATTCATTAAAAAAAATTGCAATATTAAAAACACCCAAACCCAACGCTTAGCCACTCCTCTTACCATCCTGGGTCTAATAATCATGACCCATAGATCTTATTTGCAGCCTTCTTACCTCATTCCGTTGTCAACTCTACTATTAAATATTCAACCCTCTTATCACTCTAAAGTTTTCCCAAGCTTACTCTTTATGTCATCATAAGGCTTTTCAAGCCTACTTTGTATGTCAAACACCACACGTACCTCACTTAAATGTTTCATTCCAACCACCCTGGACCTTGGCCACTTTGACTCTAGCCCTTTTTATCAAAAATGTTCTAAATCACTTTAACAGACATATACAGTCCCAACAAATAAACTATACACAAGACCCTCAGTCATCAACCTGATCTAAAAATAACATGAGATATGTTTGAACCATCACCATAATTCATATCTGACTTCAACTAACCTTTCAAGTAACCCAGACCACTCAATGATCCTTAAGACATCTACTACAATGTTTAACGTGCAAGAATTATACCTGCATTAAACAAAATAACCCAATTACTCATGGACCACCATGATAATTACATCACAATGAAATAACTCGATTTACTCATGAAACCAACATGAAGAACACAACCAAAGATGTACCAAGTGTGGTACTCGAGCCAACTATATAATGTGGTACCCGAGCTAATCTATAATAGAATATTTATCATGCGTGGTACCTGAGCCAATCATAGATATTGCATAGCAGGTGTGGTACCCGAGCCAACCGATATATGTATCAGGCGTAGCACCCAAGCCAACCAAGAGATATCTTGTACTAAGCATTGTACCCATGCCAATCAATAATATGTACCATGATTAATACTCATGACAATCGATAATATGTACTAAACATGGTATCCGGCCAACCGATGAATCACATATATCACACAATCACAACCACAATGAATGCCGCCACACCTGTAAAACCACAAACAATTCAGACAAGTTCATTGCATGAGATTGACAACAAGATATATATCATTCACATTCACTCATTTATTTCCAAAACATGCATTACACAAGCATTACATATGGAATGACCAACATGCACTTATATTTCACTATAACCCAGCAAATTTAGTACGCTTAATCCTTATGGTACAATCAACTCCCCTCAATAAGAATTTCCAAAGATTTAAAATTATGAACTAGTATGGCACTGCTAGTCCTAGGATAATCCTTACTTACGGATTACATTCTCGCCCTATACAATAATAACCAACACTCATTAATCATTCAGATCCTGTGTCCAAAGGCCTAGGCATGAAATCTCCCATCAATCTACAAGAATATTATGAATTAAAGACAAGTTTAACTACTTAGTTAAGCCTAGCCTACGTGGACGTCAAACAACTGCTGAAAAACTCTGAACATGAGCGTCTCTGACTCCTTTTGTAAGGCTTTAGCTTGTTCTCGATCTAAAATAATAACACAAGTAAAAAATAAATCACAATCGGCATAAACATTCACGAATTATAACTTATAAATTCCTTATCTCAGCCACACCTCATAATTTTCCTTTCCAATTCAGGGATTTTGCACCATTAATTCACCTAGAACTATCAATTCCATGGTAATATGATAATGCTCAGCTATACATCATACAAATTGATGTGTAGGCGGTTGCTAGCAATATAAACTCAACGATGAGTTAGTGTTGATCCCACAAGAAATGGTCGATAAGAATTAACCTTAAGATATAATCTCACGTACTAAACTTTTGTATGTTTAGTCAATTTAGACATAAAAGTATGAGAGAACATTTGGTTATCAATTAAGAGGTGATTAACAAGGTGTTAATAGCAAAATTTGAACAAGGAGTTTTCACAAGTATTAAAGAAACCTTAGGAGTGTGCATGATTGAATGCTAATTTCACATAGTGTGGCAACTACCATTGCTACAAATAGTTGATTATCAATTGGTAGGCCAGATTAATACTTATGATAGTTATTTATCAATCAACTGTCATATATCATACGAGTTCTATCAAACCCCGACATGTTCAACATTAAGAACTAACCCAAAATCTTGATTTAACCATACTTTCTCAAGCTAAGGCTAACATATGAATTAAATAAATCAATCATTGACTATTTCTTCCACTCAAGCCATCTTTCACAAGCAATTAAAGAGATTTAAGCTAGATGGGAATTTGCAATCTCAAATTATAAATAAAATCATGAAGAAACATATGAATCGATATTAGATCAACATTAGAATAAGCATTAAAAAAATACCTACATGTTATTAAGCATTCAATTATATAAAAGCACACCCCTAAGATTATGGAGTTTTAGCCAAACATTCTGAAAATTAAGAATATGTTACCAAAATGATTCTCCATTCCAATGATAAATGGTTGAAGAAACAATAAGAAATCAATTCTCAAATATTCTCCAAAACCAAGCCTCAAAATCTCAAAATACTAGCCAAAAAACACCTTGAGTATAGAACTTCTAAGTACAGGAATATTCAAAATTGTAAAAGATGTCTTTCTCTCTCCAAATAGATCTATTTATACGTCTTCAATATGTATCACAAAATTGCCATTTGAGGCTGATTCAGCAAGTTAAGTCGAGATCTTTGAATTGATCAGCGAGTCATCGATTGCTCTTTTCCATCGCCATCTTGCTCTTTCAGAGTTGGTCTTAGAATCAGGGATCAGTAACTATTGGCGAGCTCGCTGGAGTCTGTCGAGTTGCTTCTGCAAGTCACCAAACAATCTTTTGCATTGTCGACCTAGCCTAGTTTCTTAGCAGACTTCTCTGATCTTATAGGCGAGCTTGCCAGCTTGGGTGCACTCGACGATGCGTTATAGCGTCCATGTAGACGCTATAGTGGCGTTGCCATAGTAGAAGGCTTCCCCCTACCCCCCCCCCCCTCTTTATGTTTGATGGTGATAGCACTTAGTGACAATTGATGTGCATATTTTGATACAAATATGTGTATATATGCACGAATACACTAATGAATGTATATTCTATCTTTTGATATCATACACATATATTTTGGCACCAAATCCATGTATGTACGTACAGATACATTAGATATTTAATATCGGATATACTGACGAAATTGATATCGAAGACACTAGATAAAATTGATATTTTATACACTAGATAAAGTGATTTTAGATAAGCAGATACATGAAATTGATACTGGATACACAGACACATGAAATTGTGAAATTCAGATACATTTTGAAATATATTTATATATGTAAATTGCAGATACATAGAAATAGTGGAACGAGAGAAGTAGAAAGGCTAGCGAGAGAGGAGAGAAACAAATACATTCGCTAGAATGGTGTATACTCGGATAGGATATGCAATTCTTGAAACTACCAATGCATTGAGTAATTAGTAGTTATACTAATGTGTTTTATGAAAGTTGACGGGATCGAGTAGGAGAAAAACAACGTCTCAAGCACATTTGTAACTTATAAGTAAACCAAAAAATGTCAAAAGGAAACTAACTATCCAATCATAAACCCAAAAAGTCAAAAGGAAACTAACAATCCAATCCAAAAACCAACAAAAGTCAAAAGGAAGCTAACTATCCAATCCATAAACCAAAAAAAGTTAAAAGGAAACTAACTATCCAATCCATAAACCAAAAAAAGTCAAAAGGAAATTTAAGAGCCCGTTTGAATTGACTTAAAAAAAGTAACTTTTAAATTAAAAATAAAAAGTCAAACTCAAATGACTTTTAAGTTAAAAAATAAAAAATAGAGAGATATCTACTTTTGGTTTTTGACTTATTTTAAGTCATTTTTAACATATTTTAAGTCATTTTTTACCTTGTCAAACACTCCCCGACTTATTTTAAGTCATTTTTTACCTAATTTAAATTATTTTTTATATTTATCAAACACTTCTAAAAGTCAAAAACTGATTTAAAAGTAGGTTTGACCAACTTATAAACCAATCCAAACAAACTATCCAATCCATCAAATTTCGTACTTTCCAATAAAAAAACTAATAGTAGTCATAAAGTCAACTTCTTTCCTAAGGAGAAAAACAAGAAGAAATGGAAATCAAACGAAATACGATCTAATTCACATTTCTGTTTGGTAAATATAAACCCTAATGAACCTTATAAGATCCTTTTTTTTAAAATTTTAACCGTTGTTTTAGTTCTTTCCATTTTTATTTTAAAAAAAATATAAGGTATAGTTTACTAAGTTATTTCTTTGTACTCCCTCTGTCCCTAATTACTTGTTCACTTTTGAATTGACACACCTATTAAGAAAACAATTATTGACATAGTGAGTTTACCATTTTACCCCTATTAATTATGAAGTAGATGAATTAAAAACTTACGATTTTCAAAAAGTTCTTCTTTTTTCAAAGTAATTAATTGAGGGTATAATAGGTAAAATAAAATTATTTTTTATTGATTTGTCAAAATGGACAAGTAATTAAGGACAACTAAAAAAAGCAAAGTAGACAAGTAATTAGGGACAGAGAGTAATAAAGATAGAATAGTTTTTCCTCGTAAATAAAGGCATATTCATTTAATGTTAAAAAGGTATAATTGAAAACAATTGTCAACTTTAATCTTGAATTTCTAAAGTGAAAATAATCCTTGAATGAATTTTTAAGCTAAAATAACTGTTAAAATGAGATGGAGGAAGTATCAAAGATACTAACATGTCCATTTATGATTAGAAACAAGTGTAATCAAACCTATTTTTTTACATATTGGAACACCATTCCCTTCTTTGAGTGAATTGAGAAATAAATTGATTGTACCTTCTTTTAATAATGACTACTTATAAAGAACGGGGTGATGCTAAATGATCAGAAAATTTGGTCAGAATTTGGCCAGATTTAAAAAAAAATTATAATATTTTTTTTATTTTAAAATAAACTGATTTTTTTTCTATTTTTTAATTAAAATGTATTAAAGTTAAAAGGGTAAAAATATTCAAAAAGGTAAAATAACATAGGTAAAATATCATTCTGGCCAAAAGGATTTTTCCTAAAGAACGAGTATCTTATAATTTTTCAACTTTTAATACTTGATATGTTGTCTTGGCAATTTTTTTCAAGTGAAAATAGCCTTTTACAAGCGCTTATAAATTGAATTAAAAAATATGAAATTTCCATATTTTTGTGTGTTAAAAGATCTCTTGTAAGAAAAAAAACCTAAATATTAAAAACAAATTTATAAAAAAAATTTGACCTTTTCAACACTAAACTTAAATATTTTTCCATTTATCTAGAGGAAGTGAAAACTGATAAGTATGTTATCATTGGTTTGTAATAAGTGAAAATCGCTTACACCCTCAAACTTTTTTTTTAAAATAAAATAAATTTCTCCCCCTCTTCTCTTAATCAATTTCAAAATTTCTCTCGATTATAAACCATTATCTCTTTTTTTATTTAATACTTATCATGATTTTTTAAAAATAAATCCATGTTATGGACTATAACAATCAAATCAATTTTTTTAAATCTAAAATAATAATAAAAATGATAAATATGAATCACACATATTAGCTAATGATACCGAATAACAAAGAAATGAGCAGAATAAGTTAAATAATAATAATTTTAATCGTATTAGTAATTTTATTTATAGAGAATAAAGTTAAAATTATACTTGTACAATATATTTGAGAATAGAAGAAAGTGATAACTTTATTTTATAAGCATAAGCGTAAACGTAATGCACAATTTAAGATTAAAATAACCATCATAACACAGTGGCATATTTTGTAACAAAAACATAAAGAATTATTTTATTTAGTATTTGCAATGAACTAAAATTACATTACAATCATATATATATATATATATAAAATCGAACCTTAGGCCCGCCTACGTGGCGCCACCACAAACCATAATTCTCTTTTAATTTATTTATTTTCAAAATTATCCTTCCCCTTTCATGAAAAGTTGTGACATTTATGAAAAATTGTGACTTTTATGAAAAATTGCGACTTTAATGAAAAGTTGTGACTTTTATGAAATGTTGTGACGTTTATGAAAGGTTGTGACCTTTTCGAAGGGTTGCAATTCCAAATAGTTGTAACCTTTTCGATAAGGCACAATAAACATTTGTTCACACTACCCTTTGTTGTCTATAAATAGAGGGATTTCCTCTCATTTTAAAAAAACGAAAATTCTGAATCTCTTCTTCTTCTTTAAATATTTGTGTATTTTTCTCCTGTTGAGTGGCTCACTGACACCATTGCATATGTTAAAGATCTTGGTATGTATTTTTACAGTTATTAATCTATGCTTATGTTATTAAGGATAAATGATAATATGTAAGAATTTTCATTTTTCTTTACATTATTAATGTTTGTTACTACGTAATCTTGTATCTAAGATAACATAGTGTTTTAGTTTTAATGACTTATAGGTTTTAAGTTTTATTTTATAAATTTTGTGATATTAAATTTTCGCGCGAAACGTAGATAATTTTACTAATTTATAATAAATGAAAGTATGTAACAGAATTTAAATGATAGGTTAGCACCTAGTAAAGTGAATAAATTATATATAGAATATTAACAAAAAAAAATAGAAGGGGGTTGAAGTATCATATCAAGGGCAATTGGGCAAATAGTACTATCGCATGTGATAGGGGAATGAAAATATCAATTATAAAAAGTTAGAGGAAGAGTTTAACTTTTGAAGCAACATTTAATTCAGAGCGTTACAATTAATTTATTTGTTTGTTATTGTTGATAAGGGAATTCGTTGTCGTTATCCTTCTGCGTTACTATTTTAAAAAAACAACGGATAGGGTTAATTCAAAAAATCGAGCGATAATCGATATTTTTCGTTGTGTTTTTTAAAATAGAAAGCTGACAGATGTTCGTCAATTTTTTCACGCAAAAATATGTAAAAAGTATAATATGAAAAAAGTATTTTTGTAAAGAAAATTGACACAGTCCCTTGATTTTTATTCAAAAATCGGCAAACATAGGCAGTTTTTGAAGTGTAAAATTATAGCTGAAAAGTCGATTTCACGAAAGGGACAAAGGGAAAACCTATGATGTACAACCCATTGTTTCACATCAATTTTCCTTTAAAATTGATTCTATCAGTTGATTTTGACCCATTTTTTAAATAGTGTGTGCATAAAGTAAATCTCGCTCCAATGTAATATAACCACATTAGACAAACATCACGCGATAAGCTCAATCTAAAAAATGTATAGATGATTTCGAACCTATAACTCATTTTGGGAGATTATCTGTTCATCAATCAACTCAATCACCCTTGAATCAAGGGTAGCATTATGAATTATTAGCAGATCTTATATTTGATAAATTATTGATAAAAAAAATCAAGTGTAGTCACATGACACCAATTAATTAATTAACAGTTTGCAAAATAATTATCAATACTCAAGTTAATTAAAATTGCAATTATTTAGACCTGCTGTTGCCAGCCTAAATCTTAGGAAGCAACACAAAAGATCTTTACTACATAACATCCTAGATCCATATTCATTCGTGTGAATACAATTATTCTTGATTTATTTTAATAAATAAATAAAATTTAATTTATTGGTGATGTATTAGTTTCTTATACCACCAACCATATCTTATAATAATTATATTATTTGAAACTAGCTAACGCGTTTGCTAGCTTTTTGTTCATATGCTTTTATGACATTAAAAACTTTATATTATAAACTAAAATAGAATTGTCCTATTGTTGCGGATCACACCATATAGAAAACTAATTCATATGCATTCAACTTAATTTATCTTATACTAATTTCTATTGATAATTACCTTATTTTTGTGAGTTTTTCCAAATTTTACTTTTATCTCGTCCTCGAGGTAGAAATAGAGATATTTATTCACATAAAATGCATTTACTTGCGTTATAAAATGAGACTTTATCGGGTATTACTATAGTTAAAGACGTTGATCACGAAGGAAAAAAAAATCATTGATGATGGATACTAGTTAAACTCACAACCTGATAAAAATAATAGTGATCATCTCCAAATGATCTAGGAAAATAGGATAATCAATTGTATTTTAACAAATGAAAGTATGCCAAGTGTCGAATCAAAGGGAGCGAACAGAAGAATTAATGTATATATAATAAATAAAAAATATTCCCCTTATCTCATTTTATGTGGCGCGTTTGACTTAACACCGTGCTTAAGAAAAAAAAGAAATTTGAAATTTGTGGTCTAAAACAATCTTTAGATATTTGTGTGGTTGTAAATCATTTCATTAAGGGTAAAAAAAGAATTTTAAAATTAAATAATTTCTAATTATAGTAAGATGACATTCTTTTTAGGACGGATTAAAAAAAAGGATGCGACATAAAATACGATAGAGGGAATATAATTTCATAAATATAATGTGTATGATGTAAAAAGGTCATGCTTATGTGATATGAGAGTTGTTCAAGAAGTTTCACACGTCCAAATTTATTCAAACATGGGACAAATGACATAATGCAATAGGACGTTGAGGAGAAATATTGAGGGAAGTGATGTAAATGGTTTGGACATGTGAAAAGGAGATGCGTAGACGTATTAGTGAGGATGTGTGAGAGGTTGGTTATAGAGGGTATGAGGAGAGGCAGAGTTAGGCCGAATAAGTATTGCGAAGAGGTGATAAAGACAATATATGACGCAACTTCAGATTACCGAGGATATAATCTTAGACAGAAAGGTGTTGAGGACACATATTAGGATAGAAACTTCGTAGGCAGTATAGTGTTGACCAGGGCCAACTCACCAACATTGAGGGCCTAAAGCGAAACTTAAGAGAGGGCTCCTAATATTATTTTTTTTCATCATATATACTTTTATTTAAAATATATTTTTCTAATTATTTTAGATGCAAATTAAAGTCATTAAGTATTGTTTTATAATCAATCTGTTTTAATAATTCTTTTTCAAATGATAATATAGTTAATTCAGTCGATCTCTCTTGAGACATTGTTGATCTTCAAGAAGATTTAATCAATTTTAATTTAGAAAAAAATCGGTTGAGGCAACGGTTACATGAACTGTTAACATTATCCTATAAGCAATATGTGTATTTGGAAAAGAATCAAGTCTTTTTATTTGATTGAGTATTTTCATTAGATCATTATCTTCTACTTGTATTATTTCTCTTAACACTTTTAATTCAAAAAACAAATCTAAACCATCAATATCAAAATAACTATTATGGGTTAAAGAAAGTTCAAGGTTAAGACAATATTTTTTTAAAATTTTCATCATCTAATAATCTCAATATTTTACCACTAAATAAGAAATCAAAAATATTCTTATATGCTTCAATTGATTCAAATCTATTTTGAAGTATAAAAAATACTTTGATC